>CM022947.1:82178517-82354148 GCA_012931725.1 Litsea cubeba | reverse complement strand
CAGGAATATGACCAAATACTGTCGCTTCCACCGCGATCACGGTCATGACACTGACGAGTGCTTTCGACCTCAAGAGGCAGATTGAAGATCTTAGCCAAGCGGGGACACCTGCGCCAGTATGTTGCCGGTAGGGGGCAGGCGCCGCCACAGCCTCACAATGTCGAAAATCAGCACCCTATTGGGAAATTCGTACTAATATCTGGAGGGTCAGCGGAAATCATTCTCCCCATGAAAGCCTACGCCAGAAAGGCGAGGCATCCTGATGAGCCACGACCGTCAAAGGCGTCGAGGCCACAGCACTGATGAGACTAATCCTTCTCGGATAAAGATCTAGAGAACATCCAGCACCCTCATGACGACCCTCTGGTGCTCTCTATGACCGTCGCCAATTTCCAGGTGCATAGGATCTTGGTTGACAGTGGAAGTTCCGCAGATAGTTTATTTGTGGAAGCCTATGATAAGCTGAAGTTGGGTCGAGAGAAATTGCAACCAAGTCAAGTTTCCTCTCATTCGGTTTCTCAGGGGAAAAGGTGTATCCTTTGGGGGCCATTACGTTCAGTCACGGCGGTAAAACAGCCCCCCGAACCTCAACCACAATGGTTAATTTCCTGGTGATAGATTGTCCATCAGCGTACAACATCATACTGGGGGCGGCCACGCTTAACTCCTTGAGAGCCGTCCCTTCCACATATCATCTCATCCTCCGCTTCCCAACCCGAATGGAGTAGGGGAGGGTAAGAGGAGATCAAGTAGACAGCAAGAGAATGCTACGTCACCTCGATGAAGGCCAAGATGACGCAGGAGGCGCTGCAAGTGGAAGTCTTGGACCCAAGAGATGAGGGCTACCACAGAAAGAGGGGAGCCAGTTGAAAAACTCACCCCTATAATCTTGCATGAGGAGCATCCAGAGAGGAAGGTGTATATGGGCTCTTCACTCCCGAAAGCTCTGGTTGGCCGATTGACAGATTTTTTTGAGGGGATAATATGGGCATATTCGCGTGGTCACATGTTGATCTGGAAGGGATCGACCCAGCCGTCACCACCCATCGCCTCAATGTCAGCCCTCTCCACAAACCTGTTCAGCAAAGGTTAAGGGGCGCCTCCACTGAAAGGGCCCAAGCAATAGAGAAGGAAGTGGGAAAGCTGATTGATTCCGGGGCAGTCAGAGAAGTCGCGTACCCTGAATGGCTCTCCAATGTGGTGATGGTGGCCAAAGCAAATGGGAAGTGGCGCCTCTGCGTAGACTTCAGCGAACTTAATAAGGCATGCCCGAAGGATAGCTACCCGCTGCCCAGGATCGACCTCCTCATCGACGCCACGGCGGGACACGAGCTTCTTTCCTTCCTGGACGCTTATTTTGGATACAACCAGATTAACATGCACCCTCCAGACCAGGAAAAAACATCCTTCATCACTCCGAAGGGCACCTACTGCTACAGGGTTATGCCCTTCGGACTAAAGAACGCTGGGGCCACTTACCAGCGCCTGGTGAACAAGATGTTCCATTCCCAGATCGGGCGAACGATGGAAGTATATGTCGACGACATGCTAGTAAAGAGCTTGGCTACAGCAGATCACATCGGTCATCTTCAAGAGACCTTCAGTGTTCTCAGGACCTACAACATGAAGCTGAATCCCGAGAAATGCGCTTTTGGCGTTGGATCAGGAAAGTTCTTGGAATTCATGGTCAATCAGAGGGGGATTGAGGCGAACCCTGACAAAATCAAGGCCATCTGGATATGAGGTCGCCATCATCAACTAAGGAGCTGCAGCGCCTCAATGGGAGAATTGCAGCGCTCAACAGGTTCGTCTCCAAATCTGCAGATAAGTGTTTGCCCTTCTTCAAAATTCTGAGGAAAACTTTTGAATGGGGATCTGAGGCTGAGGAGGCTTTCCAAAAGCTTAAGGCATACCTTGCCACACCTCCTCTCCTCTCACATGCTTCATCTGGGGAAGTGCTGTATTTGTACCTCTCTGCTTCTCCCTCAGCAGTAAGCTCTGTCCTCATTACAGACCATGGTGGGGTACAAAAACCAATCTACTTTGTGAGCAGAGCATACAGAGGGGCAGAGATCAGATACTCCGAATTGGAAAAACTGGCGCTCGCCTTCGTTTCGACTGCGAGGCGTCTACATCATTACTTCTAGAGCCACACAGTCACTGTCATCACGGATCAACCTCTGAAAAGAGTTTTGGCAAAACCTGATGTTGCTGGAAGATTGGCTAAGTGGTCGGTGGAGCTTGGTGAGTTCGACATTCACTATCAACCGAGGCCTGCCATCAAAGCACATGCTTTGGCAGACTTTGTGGCTGAACTTACATACGCTGAAGAACAAGCTGAGGGTCCTCCTCTGCTTACACTGGGCGCCCAGCTTTCCCCTCCTCTAACGGGCGCCCAGCTCTCCTCTCCTCTAACGGGCGCCCAGCTCCCCTCAACGGGCGCCCATCAATCCTCTCCACCAACGGGCGCCCAGCTCCCCTCAACGGGCGCCCAGCAATCCTCTCCCACACTGGGCGCCCAACACTCAACGGGCGCCCAGCTCTCCACCTCATCTCTGGGCGCCCAAGCTTCTCCCCCACAGGACTCGCAGGCCTCTACATCTGTGAATGAAGAGCCTCTCCAAGTACCTCCTGAGAAGTCCAATGTATCGCCACTACCAGCCTGGAAACTCTACGTTGATGGTTCAGCAACCACAGAAGGAAGCGGAGCTGGCTTAATCCTAATGAGTCCTGATGGTACACCCATCAAGTATGCAGTGAAGCTCCACTTCATTGCCTCAAACAATGAAGCCGAGTACGAGGCCCTCCTCTCTGGTCTTAAATTGGTGATTGAGATGGATGCCAAATCTGTTCTCGCTTACAGCGATTCACAACTGGTGGTGAATCAAGTAAACGGCGAATTCGAAGCAAAGGAGGAAGAATGCAAGATTACCTCATCAAGGTGAAGGAAATAATCAAAAGTTTCCAATATTTTCAGCTCTCTCATATTCCTAGGGGAGAAAATGTTGCCGCCGACGCACTCGCCAGGCTCGCCTCATCATTGGAGGCCTCATCTGCAGAACCGACGCTCATAGGGCATCAGTTGGAGAAAAGTAAGTTAGATGTAGTAATCGGAAACATCAACTGTGCATCAGAAGGCGATGAGCCAAATTGGATGACCCCCATAAAAGCCTTCCTCCAAGAGGGCACCGAGCCAGGTGACCATCTGGAAGCTAGGAGACTGAGGATGAGAGCTTCTAAGTTCACAATCCTACAGGATGTTCTCTACAAGAGGGGTTACAACCCTACCGTTGCTGCGCTGCCTTTCCCCAGAAGAGGTTGACTACGCCCTCAGAGAAATTCATGAGGGGATTTGTGGAAATCACTCGGGAGGACGCTGCCTCGCCCATAAAGCGCTTAGGCAAGGGTACTTTTGGCCAAGCATGTTGAAAGATGCCAAGGACCTCGCCAAGAAGTGTGACAAATGCCAGCGCTTCGCCACTGTGACGCGGCAGCCACCAGAAGAGCTGACCACCATCCTCAGCCCGTGGCCTTTCTCCAAATGGGGCATCGACATTTTGGGCCCCCTGCCTTTGAGTAGAGGCCAGTGCAAATTCATAGTGGTCGCCATCGACTACTTTACAAAATGGGCGGAGGCGGAACTCCTGGCGAAGATAACAGACCACAAGGTGAAAGATTTCGTCTGGAAAAACCTGGTCTGTCGCTTCGGGATACCTGAGGCCATTGTCAGCGACAATGGCAAGCAATTCGACAACAGGCTCTTCAACTCCTTCTGCGCCGACCTTCACATAAAACAACCTCACTCCAGCCCGGCACACCCCCAGGCAAATGGACAAGCAGAGGTGATGGTGAGGACAGTCCTGCGCAACCTTAAGACAAGGCTAGAAAGAGCAAAAGGTCTGTGGGTTGATGAGCTTCCAGGGGTATTATGGGCCTATAGGACAACTCCGCGGACTCCTACAGGAGAGACCCCTTTCTCTCTTGCTTTTGGGACTGAGGCGGTAATCCCTGTCGAGATAGGGGTACATTCCCTAAGGGTCCACCAATACAAGCCGACCACCAACGAAGAAGGACTCCGCCTCAACCTCGATTTGATAGAGGAGGCAAGAGAAATGGCTGTGGTCCGTAATGCGGAGTACAAACGACGCATGGCCAAGTACTACAATTCGAGGGTGAAGCCTCGTTCCTTCCAACCAGGAGACCTAGTCCTCAAGAAGGTGATTCTCGCTACGAAGGACTCTCGGGAAGGAAAGCTCGGACCAAATTGGGAAGGTCCGTATCTCATAATAGAGTGGTGAGACCAGGCACCTACAGAATCCAAAACTCTGAAGGAAAGGTCTTACCCCATCCATGGAATGCAGAACACTTGAAGAAGTACTACCAGTGAAGAGGTCCAGGGGGGTGAATTAGGGTTTTTGTTAAAGGACTTAGGTTTGCACTTTTTATTTCATTTAATGTTGCAAAACAATGGATGGATAAATAAAATTACTTTTATTACCAAAAGTTGCATAAATCAGGCTGATGCTGCCTTTACAAAAGTTAAGCTACCTACCCATGAAATCCCTATACACTAATCACTTTCATCCCCTTCCTCATAATCCTCCTCCTCATCGTCCTCATAATCACCAGAGCTGCTACCACCATCATCAGGCGCCTCCATCGGTACAAAGCCTGATATGTCAATGTCTGGAAAGGCGGCCGATCTTCTCTCGAAGCTCCTCGTAGCCATCAATGAAGGCATCCGCAATGCCAATCTACAGGTCCCTCTCAGCTTGAGAAGCTCTCTCGGACGCTGTCCTCATCTCTGCCTCTACAGCAACTTCCCTGAGCCTCACCTTCTCAAGGGTTCGAGCAAGCTCAGCCTCACTGAGCGAGGCCCTCTCACGGGCCTTCATCAGCTCAGCCTCACTGAGCGAAGCCCTCTCGCAGGACTTCGTAAGCTCAGCCTCGGTGAGCGAAGCTTTCTCGCAGGTCTTCGAAAGCTCATCTTCTACCTCGGCCGCCCTCTTATTGGCTGCTGAAAGCCCGGTCTCAAGCTCGCTTACCCTCTCTCGGGACGCAGCAAGATTGGTTGTGGAAATCCTACCAGCGGCTTCCAGAGCAATAATCTTCTCTCGAGCAGTGGAGAGCTCTTGCCGCATAGCCTCCTTCTCCCGTCTCATCTGACCACAAGACTGGGCACGCGACAACAAGCAGATGGATGTTGTGGAAAGCTGAAAAGATAAGAGACGAGAAGTGAGACAGTTGTAAAGAAATGAAGGGGTAACAATCAGGAGAAAAATAAATAATGAACTTCACCTGAGTCAGACCCTCTACAAATGAGTCAATGACTCCCTCGGTGCCCAAGGCGTTAACCCGAGAGACCTCATGCGCCAGCACATATTTCCCTAGCCTATCCCGCATCTCCCACGAACGACCCCGCCGGGGACCGGTCCCGGTGGGTGCCCCTGTAGAAGTACCCGGCTGTGGAGGACATAGCCGAGGGACAGGAAGTGTGGCTGAAGAGGAAGGCTGCGAGACAACAGTCTTAGCGGAGGAGATCCCTGCCTGAAGAGATATCTCAGGTAAAACCACTCGAGTAGGAGACACTCGGGGCTCAGTGCGAGAAGCCAATAGAGAGGTTCCTGGTGAGACATTGCCTGTTCTCGCCACCTTTGAAGGAGGGGTTCCCCTATCCGAGAAGCGGGTCGAAAAGCGGGCTCCAATCATCTCTCTGCTTACCTCCGTGCCTATTAAGAGAAGTATTGGCAAGTGAGACATGAAAACAACACCTCAGATAATGTTAAGATTATGGCCAGAGCAGATTTAACTTACTCTTTCTCTTTGATGACAGTCCTGAAGAAGAGCCCGGAGAAGGTCCACTGGCCTTACTACTTTCTTTGGGAATAAGAGCTCCCAAGTCTTTCTCTGGATGATCCCTCACCGCTTGCAGCTTCGCCTCTTGATCCTTGGAGAGTATGGGAGATCTGCGGAGAAACGGTGAGCATAGAAGAACAATGTATATATACATATGTATAAGTAAGGAGAAGTGAGAAGGGAGACGTACCCAGTCTCTTGGCGCTAATCCATCGTGTGGGCACTAAAGCCTGATCTGCTTGTGAAGCCCACTCGCCACCTATGAAGAAGAAGCGAGATTTCCAGCTGTGACAGTTGGAACGCATCCCTGTAAGAAACTTACATCCCCTGGAGGTGAGATAATACCATCCCCTATATGGGGCAGGAGACTCTGTCAAGTTGTAAGCGGCGTGAAACTCAACTGGAGAGGCGTCCTGGCCATTCACCTTCCTCCACAATGCCAGAAAACCCAGCAAAGCCCTCCAGCCGTTGGGCACGAGACGCCCCGGGGTTAGAGAAAAATAGTGAAGAATCCGGCAGATGGAAGAAGACAATGGGAATCTCAGCCTGGCCTCGAGCAACTCCTCATAAATGAGGATCTCACCTGAGGAGCTGTCGCAAGCTGGTTCATCTTTTTCAGCAAGACGACACATCACCATGGGCGGAATACGATACGAAGTAATGATTCGGGAGATGTCACCTCCTGTCCTAAAGGTGCTGAAAATTGTACTTACTTTGGACCCGTCGTCCTCAACGATGACCTTCCCTTGGTATTTCTTGGGACGAGGACGCAGTTTCTCTCTCGCGGCGGAGACCGATGCAAGGTCTCGTGACCCCTTGCCTGCTGCGACACCTGAACGAGAGGTGCTGTGACCCACTTCCGGTTCGGTCCTGATCGCTTGTGGAAGAGTGCGCTCCCCCTCGCTTAGTAGACCCCCAGTCCGTAAGCTCTCGCCCCGCCAGGCCTCGACCTTGCCCTCCATGCTTCGTCGCAATGGGCCCTCGCCCAAGGCATGCGCGCCCATCAGACGGGGCTCACCGCGGCAAGGGGGCACCTTGCCCTTGCTGCTCGCCCAAGAGGGCCCCACAGCAGCCTCCTCGCCCGTGGCGCCCTCGCCCATGGTGGCGCCCTCGCCCATGGTGGCTCCCTCGCCCATGGTGGCTCCCTCGCCCAAGGCGCCCTCGCCCAAGGCGCCCTCGCCCATGGTGGCTCCCTCGCCCATGGAGGCTCCCTCGCCCATGGTGGCTCCCTCGCCCATGGAGGCTCCCTCGCCCAAGGCGCCCTCGCCCATGGCGCCCTCGCCCATGGTGGCTCCCTCGCCCATGGCGCCCTCGCCCATGGAGTCCTCGCCCATGGTGCCCATCATCTCCTCCTCGCCCATGGCAGTCCCCTCGCCCATCTCCTCCTTCTCTCCTCGCCCATTGCCCAGCATCGCAGAGACGACCACATCCTCCTCACCTATGGAGGGATCGCCGGAAACGCCAACGCCAGTGCCTATCCTGCCGCTTGCCACCATCTTCTTCTCTTCCAATAGTTTTTTCTGCAGAACCAAGTTTCTTTCTTTTGAAGAAATCATGCTCTAGGGCTTATTTTATAGCCAAAGTTTTCAAAGAAGAGTAACCCAAGTCGGGAGGACTCTCCGAAATACAAATCTATAGGAACAAGCAAGGTTAAGATCGGGAAGAAGAAAATTTGTCGATAGAGACGAAATTGGAATTTATCAATGCCCCCTTTCAAAAAAAATATTATTATTTGGGCACGGGGCATTGAGGGGGCAAATGATGAGTCAAGCCCAATCCGGATCGTGGTAGTGAGTCAGGTCCAAGTGACCCGGTCCGTCTGGGATCGTGGGTCAGGCCAGAATAGCTCCGTTGAGATCCGGGTTTCGTTAAACGAAGCCTCGTCACCTCAGGCTCCAAGTCATCGCGACGAAGTCCTCCCCTCACCTGCATTTACCAAGTCTCACGGAGAGTATCTCACCTGCCTTCCACCTGGCTCGATCCTCAAGGACACGACTGACGCTCCGAAGAGACGTTGAATCAATCGCATCCCCACCTGGTGGGGAAGAGTTATAAATAGAGCCCTCTCATCACTTGAGAGAGGAGGGTTTTTTCTCTACTTTCTCATATCTGTAACCTTCGACATTAATCAAAGATCACCATTTTGAAGTGGACGTAGGTCACGCTTGACCGAACCACTATAAATCTCTCATCTCTCTTCAATTATTGCACAGCATTAATCATCTGACCGGTGGTGTCCGAATTACTCTTTTTTGGCATCATCAATATTTTTTTATAAATCCATTATTTCCTATCCTAAAAAATTAAAAGAGTTATAAAGCTTTGCAAACTGAAGCCCCAAAAAATACCTTAAAAGGAACATTTTAGTTTGTATTTAAAAAGAAAGAGAGAGAAATAGAAGGGTCGGGCCAGACCTACTACTATCCAAGCCTGGCCCTCAAATTCTGAGGGCCGCAAAAATCTCACTTAGCCCAGCCCTAAGGCCTTTTTCTTAAAACAAAAGCCCTCATTTGAAGGGCCTTTTTGTCATGCCCCCCTTACTAAACAACAAGGTTAAAAGTGGGATTAGGGGTCGATTAAAAACTTTCATAACAACCTACACAACGTGGCCTCCAATCTTGGTCATTCAGGATCAAAGTCTGTTGTGCGATATGAATATTTCCTCAGTTAACTGTAAGAATATAGCAAACTTCATATTTAATAAATGGTACAATATTGACCTTTCAGAGTATGCAATCTAATCTATTCTTTAGTTAAAGTTGATAAAGAGATAACAAAAATAATTTAATTAAGTGGCCTTTATAAAACCTAGGCCAACAAGAGAAAAATACAAACTATCCAATAGTATGAAGACACTCATGTGTTAGTCACAACGACAATGTCATCGACACACCACTTGTACTCACCATCAGGCTGAACCACCTGAAATGACGCCTCCGCATTCCCCCTGTAGATGAACTCGGTACCTATGCACTAAGCATGGCATCATCAGACTACAAGCAGTCGGCATATATATATATATATATATAAAGTAATAGATATGCAATGGAAAACGATTAAAGAACAATATAAAAAAACTAAATACGATAAAGAACGATCAATGTGGTTAGAGTCCTGCCACATACCCTAGCTGTAAAGGTTATCCACATGGGCTACTACTAAGACATAATAAGTCAAGGTACTTCGGAAATTTAACCCTATCCAAAACAATATCAGTTCCAATAATCATCGTATGATTAGTTCGGCCAAAGTTCATATAATCATATTCATAGGGATAATCAATCTTCGTTCAAAACAATAGACAGTGTACATTCGTTTCACATTCACATTCAATACAGATCTGCACAGTCGTTCACATTCAATAGAAAATGAAAAGTAAAAGGCTTAGGGGTGCCCAATAAAAGATTCGAAATCATATAAAAGAAAGTGAAGGACTTGGTTTAACTCGTGTGAACATGTTAATTTGTAAAACGAAGGGATTGACTATTGCTCAAAATTCCATAATCCATATTTATTGCTCAAAGTCTCATATTTCATAAGCTATATAAATTTCAAATGGAAACAATAGTCTTCTCAAATCCATAGATCAAGGCCACCAAGTTCCGACACTCGAGAAAATCAAAGGGAGAATGATAGTTCCATTTAAAGGTGTGAAAGGTCCTCCAATGTAAGGATAAAAGGGTCTCATTTAAGTCACATAATCATAAGGAAAAGATCCATGTGCAATACCAAAACATAACCTGATTTGTTCTACGGTAAACTGTACGGCCGTACAATTGACCGTAGAACAAATCTGAAATCACCATACTACAGTCTGGCAATCAGACATAATCAAATAGGTTCTATCTGGGGTTTATTACTAGCCGTAAGGGACCTACGACCAGCTGTAGCTTTCCAAAAATTCAGTTCGGAGCTCTATTTTGACCTCTTGATTCAAGGATTCAAATCCCTTTTCTTTTGCACACCTGATACATATAAAACGTAGGGCCAAGCCCTCTCCACTCATCATAACCTTGCTCCACATATCCATCCATCAAACCCATTAATCCAATTAAACCAAATCTATCATATCTATAATCAAATTCATCAAATGAGTTCAAAATAACAAATTAAGTAAATCAAAACTGTAATTCCCATTAAAACATGCATATCATTTTCAATCCTAGTACATCCACTTGCCTTGGTTGGGAGAAACTCCAAAAACACTAAACCTAAGCTCAAGAAATCCTAAAACCTATGAATAGAATCTGATGATGCCAAAATAGGGTTTCGGACACCACCGGTCAAGTAATAAATGCAGTAAATTAATGAGAGAGAGAAGGGATTATAGTGGTTCGGTCAAAATGACCTACGTCCACTTCAGAAAGGCAGAGGTTGCCTGTGGTGTTTTACTTCCTCAATGAGTTGAGATTACAAGCTAGAGGAATACAAGAGTAGAAAAATGGGAAGACATCAATTTCCCCCAAGTGCTGGTGGGGCTCCTCAATTTATAGTCCTCCCCTAACAGATGGGGACGACTCTTCAGCAACGTTTGCCCTTGGAGCCCTCGAACTGCCCTTGCGCTGGACTAGGCAGGTGAGATATTTCTCCGCAGGACCTGATAGGAGCGAGACTGCTTCCTAAGCAACATGGCTGCCCTGACTTGGTCTCTTCGTGGGCTTGGACCTGAGCTTCATCCTCATGGGTTGGGTCATTTGGGCCTGACTCATCAGAATCAAAGAAACTCAAATCACTAAACTAATCAAGTGAAAAGAGGCTAATAAACCCATCAATAGCATTTTCTATGAAGAAAACCCAAATTAATCTAATCATAATCCAAAGAAAGGCTTACCCAGGAGAGGAGATGGGGGGAAACTAAGAAATTAGTATGGAAAGGAAGCTTGGGCCCATGTGGAGGTGATGGTGGTGATGGATGGTGGTGATGAAGGCTTAATTATCCATTTGACAACATAATGTGATGAAGAGAAATGAAAACGAAGGAAAAACAGAGAGATATAGACGGTTATAGTGAAAGATAAGTGGATATAAGGGAAAAACTCCGAGTCAAATTGTATAAAGGTGATATCTTGGAATATTTGCATTTAGGTCCAAATTGAGTCAATTGATCTTCGGCTCCATATTTGATGGTTTTCGAGGGTCCGGCTTAAAATGATGTTGAAGAATAAAGTTTAAGAAATTAAAACATCTACCCAACAGTACTAAAATCTCAAAAGACTGAAATTATGAAAAATCCCTCCGCACTTGGAAACTGCGAACTACCTCCTACTATGCTCAAACGAACTTAGAACTGGACGAAACTTCACACACACGATCCTAACAGTTAACCGGTCCTATTTGGCTTCTAAATGAGCTTAATTAAATAACAATACAATTAATAATACTAATTACACAGCTAGAGTTTAGGTACTTTACACTGTTCAAGGCCAGATTGATAGGCCCATCTGGGATCCTTGGCTGTTATGAGGAAGGGAGGTACCACATCGCTAAGCTGCCAGTGGATTTGCAATAGCAGAGGACCTAAACACTCAATTCCACAATATTATATATTCATTCATATATATATAATTTTTGTTAGAAGGTAAATTTATATTAAAAGAAGAAAGAAAATATATATTCATTCATATATATTTTATTGCAAACAAAGGTCTAGGCAGCTTAAACACTTAATTGCGATCTAGCTGTGGTGCCTCGACCTTGTTTAATTTAATTAGCATTGTGATTTGACACCCAATCCAAGAGGAGGCAAAACGAACGAGGGTCTTGAAGTTTGAACCTATCTAAAGCCTCAACATTGATTAATTTTCTAAAACGAATGAGGCATTTAAAATATAATTTTCTCTTAAATGATCTTAGCCCCTAATTTTAGCTCTTCAAGATTTAATGTTTCATACTGTATAAATTTATTATATATGGGAAAGCTCAACAGCAACTAATGTTTAGATCAAGACAACCTAGTAAATTAAGAGACAACCTAGAGAATTATGGTTTAAGAATTCTTCTAATGGCTCTACAGATAGCCCCCAAGTGATAAGAATACAAAATTCTCACACTGATTCGCCATTAATAGGAGGAAAAGTAATTGAATAAATAAGAATAGTTGTCTCGATCACTAAAAGAGAGGATATTGGAAATGAAATAATGTGGGTTTTTAAAGAATTTGTTAACTTCTAATGGGTCTATAGATCTTAGCCTAGTACTGAGGGAGGTGATCAAGCCCCTCATTTATGGAAATGATAATCTCTCTTTTTTTTTGAGTCCCTCATAGGATTAGGTGAAGAGAGCCGTTTTTCAATTTGGATGCATGATCTGGTCCAATGGTTAGCTAGCAACATTATATCAATACATGTGGAATACATTGGGACCCGACATTGTTTCCTTTGTTCAGAATTGTTGTGAAACTAAATTTTCTTTGGACAAGATTAATAAATGACCTCATCTACAAGTTAAAAATGATTTTCAGCGAATTTGCTTATACATTATCATTTATAAGCTCATATATAAGGTGGTGGCCAACAAAATCAAATTAGTCATAACTAAATTATAGGTGCTTTCCGAAGTGCATTTGTTGAAAAAAGAAACATCTCTTGATAATTATATTATCACCTCTCCATTCTCTTAATAAGAAATATTAGAAGAAATTAAAGTCTAGATCAATGTCAAACTAGTAACTTCGTGCTGAAAAAAAAAATGCACCCAAATAGGACTTCAGAGAAAATTTGCTTACAGCAAAATAATAATAATAATAATAATAATAATAATTGTTATAGATCAAGACATTTCATCAATTACAGGAAGAAGAGGGGTCCCAAAGTAGGGTGCATTTCATGGAAAGCTTAAAATATAGCAACAATCTCATTCCACTCAATTGAAGTCTTAGCCAATCTCATCATGATAAGTCTGCCCCAATTGGAGGGAGGTCAAAGGAGAGGAAAGTGGGTCTGGCAGGACTCATCCTTTGCACTTACTCCAGCAGTCTCTCCTAAAACCACGCACTCTTGTCAAGCTTCCCATCTCACCAAGCTACACCCTTTCACTTACTCTTGGGGTCAATAATGCCATCCACATAAGGCTGTCTACTGGCCCTGCTTGCCCTGTTATCAAATGACCAGACCCGAAAATCTTGGGTACATAAACCTTTTCTCCCAGTCGACTAAGTCACAGCATGACTAAAATAATGATTAGGCCCAAGTCCAATGCCAGTTAGTCCATGCCCCAAATACCCAATAGCATAAATTTTTATAGATATATAAATAGACTGATATTTTCTAGCATGTGCAACATACATGTATGGGTTCAACTCGAGCCCACCACTGGTAAGTGCATCTCACTGTACTCACCTAACTCACATGATTTGATACTACTCCCCACTCGAAGAAAGACAAAAAAAAAGAAGTATAGTTGAAAGATTGTTCAACTTTCAACGCTATAAAATCAAGGCAAATGATAATTTGATGGGACTGATTTTTTATTTTGTTTGTCGAACCCCATCCATTATGAGACATAATACCCCTCTACGGGTCTAGCTACCTTCACTGTTAGGCGTGGCTCCTATGATCTGGACTAAATATGAACAGTATGTAATTTACTTGTAGGATTGTTGTTCCCCTAATTAATATATGGTTTATTATATTAGATCACATTATATCTCAAGTATATCACATTATATCAAACTATGTGGTAATGTATCATATTATTTTATATAGATTTGGGTCTACATTGGGCCTACGTACAAGTCTAATTCCTGAAGTTCATGTTTGCAAGAGATCCATACAGTAGGATTGACATTTGGACAAAAGTCGGGTCGGCCAGGATGGATTAGGTTGGCGGTTGAATAGCAAGAATGGACTTGAACCAAACCTAGGCATCTATGAATCGGGTTCAACTTGTCCACTGAACCTAAAATGACTAGGTTGGATTTGGGTCTTGTTCACGGATCTCACAGGGAATTCCCATTGTCCACCACTAGCAGGAAGAACCTACTTAAAAAAAGTTCTTAAGACCTTTAATCTGTCACTAGTTTGTAAATTAAACAAGTAATGATGAAATATGCTAAAATTGTCCCTGACCGTCCATCCACTAGTGTTGGGTGCAAGACTCAATTCACATGACTCCATTGCCAGATGGAGGACAGACAGATGGGGACCACTGGCATGGAATCTAAAAAAACTTTGAACATCGACATTATGCAATTGGGTTACTTAATTTCAATCTCTTTCCAACTCATTTGGTCTAGTTCGTGTTGATTAGTGTTTGTAGGATTAGTTAAACATATTTATTAACCAAAAAGGAATACTAAGCAGGAAAGCCCAAGAACTCTATTGTATGAGTTTGCTACGAGACCTAATGACAAATGAAGCCGTGGTAAGGAAAAATAAATCGGGTATCAACATACTCGGTTGTTGTTCAGTTGGTTAGGGCCATAGTATAGATCGTATTGGTGCTTAAGTCTAAGTCTCGTATAAAGAAAAAAGTGTTAAACATGTTAGAATCAGGCGAAACTTACATAAGTTCAAATATCATAATTAGAAATATTAAGATGATGATTGTCGGTCAATGTTATACTTTAATGATACATTAATTTTAGATAAAAGTCTCATAAAAATCTTGTGAAAATTCCATGATATTCTTGTCAGACACAAGTGGTCCCCATGACCACATGTCTAATAATTGAAGGGCCCCACTCTAAGTCAAGTGATAAGCTTTTCCCTTTTATCTTTTATTTTAATAAATCTTTCTTGGATTCAATTTAAGAAAGCCCAATCTATCAGGACTCTTGTTTGACTAATATTTGAGGGAATTAAGAAAACTTAGTTGTTAATTGATTTCTTTGATGAGAAAAAATTTCTTAGAGTTATTTAAAAAAAAAAGAGGTTTTCCAAATCTTGCAGTGGGACAAGCTTTATATCAATTCATACCGCTCCTCATTAAGATCATGGCTCAAAGTATGTCGTTAGTTATTCAGATTATCCATTGTTAATGCATTACTCAAGATCCTTAGGTTTGTTTATGCTATAAACCATTTTTAGATCTTACAATTCTCATATTATGCAAAACTCATAATGCTCATAATTTTGGTTGCCCTACCATTTAATTACATAAACATTGTGATTTTTTTTGAAACTTTTTCTCAATATTGTAACTATTGTCTCTGGTTGCATCTAGTCTCCGTAAAGAAATTTACAAAAAAACGGCTCTGTTGTTCCTTAGCTCACGAATGGTCCAACCCAAAGCTGCTTGGTCCTTCATACACAATGCCCGCACGAAGTGCAACAATTCCACATTTGAAACTTATATATGGACTTTGTAGATCTACACTTTATTGTAGTACTTTGCGAACTGTGCCTATGTAGGTCAAAGAATGGGAGTCTGGATAGTCTGAGGCTTTTCCTCACGGTGACGTGGTAGAGACTGATTGGCTTTATCAAAATCATTGGTCACAGTCTAAGAAAAAGACTCAAAGGATCTAGATATTCAAAGGAGGGCCACTCAAACCTTACCCTCCAATGATTATTGCGTTTTAAAATGGAATTGTTCCTTACTTTGAGATGGTCCATTGTTGATATTGACACTTTTTTTTTTTTATAACGGAGGGTATCCCAGCCCTTTGAGCCAGAATAATCCCTACGGGCTCAGGGGGAGTTGGATAAATCTCCTGTAACACCGGTGTGATAGTACAGTTTCGAACCCTCAACCTCTGGGTGCAAACCGTGGTCCTAGGCCTTGCAACATGGTCCATTGTTGAGATTAACACTTAATTTCTACAAATATCGATCGTCATCTTTCTTATGTCATGACTATCTCATGAAAAATTAGTATAATGAAATAATGTTGTCAATATGGTAAAACTTTCAAAGTATCACAAAGATTTGAAGATCTTATGATATTCCCTTCAAGTTTTAATTAAAACTTAACAACTAGTGTAACCCTAATTTTCAAGTAACTTCAAGGAATATTCCCCTTGTAGTTGCCAATATTAGAGCTGACATTGGCTTCTAAACGGATGAAGTTATCATAGTTTTTGTATCAATAAATCTATAGAAAATATTTTTTTACTATTTTGAGGCAAATGTCAGGTGAAACGGTCAAAATTCTAAACATCAATAAAACTTTCCTTAACTTCAATAAAACTTTGACCTCCCGAGAGATTGTGATTGATTGTTTGACATATTAGACCATATGATGAACTGTGTGAACTTTCATTCATCTGATAACATGTCAATCCATGTGATGGGACAATTGCAATTTAGAAAGATGGAATGAATGGTCCACGTCTCCATTTGATGAAATTCACTCCTAAATAGGGGAGACTTCACTCTATGTGAGCCTGCTTCTGTGCCATCCCATCTAGAGGCACCAAACCAGTTTCTAGAATTAGTGTGTCCTTGTCTCCTTGATCCTAGCACCCTGAACCAATCCCAACGTCTTATCCCACATGATAACCCTGATAGGTGAGTTGTCAAACACTGAGGTGCACCCACAAAACCATGCTATCATTAGTCAGAGAAAATAGCCTATAATCCATCAACCACCTCTCTTCGCCCTTTACCCCACATTGATTCTAGTGGCACCCCGCTATGTGGCACCTTTGAAGAGGTGTAATCGCTTTTGATACTTGTAACGTCACATGTGACATATCTAAACCTAGGTTTGGGCTGTTGTTAATTTAGTGGGCACCAAAGAATTGTCATATAACCATGCCTTGTCACCTTGTGCACCTCCATACTTCTTCCAAGTCAGATAGGTGGTTTGGCCATGAGACCATTAGTAGAAGGGAGAGGGAGGGAGGGAGGGAGGCAATAAAATTCAAATCTAACCTTAGTGGATTGTATGATGATTTCCTAATGAATGGAAGAATGGGGGAAGATCCTGAGCCAGGATCAATTGCACCACCACCACAAATAGAAATTCATGGTGCCATTAATTTCACCTTTTTCTCTCCACGAGCATATGAATGATTCTTCCCACTTTCCATATATGGAAATTCTATAGTGATGTGTCTTATGCAATTCAGAAAAATCTTGCTTAGGTGAAAAGGATTAGGGCTAACAAGGGGAACATTAAAGAAAGATCTGCATTAAAATACTCATATATATGGCTGTAAAGAAAGGAGGACCTTTATCTAACAAAGTCATGATGATTCTCAATGGAGAACATAAAAAAATCCGCAAATACCAAGGAAATGACCTTCCCTGTCCTGCTTTCTCTTATAAAATCATACTCATTTAGGAATTATAGTAAGACGTCAAAGGGAACTGTAATTCTTTGCCATGAGAATATGGTACGTACTTAAACATGTCTTAATAGGTTGTTGAACATATATAAATTCTATCAAACTTCTCATTGGGTAGGATCATTTATATTACGAACTAATTCTTTATCGGACTTGTTTGAAGCTTGATGTTGATGAAGCTGGTGCCGAACATGTTACATTTTTAAATAATCTACTGTTGTTTAAGTCGTAATCAAGCATTATAATGTTGTCGATAATGCCGAAACACACTATGATGCGCTGCATATTTTATGTGCTGAAACATTGCACATGTGAATTTGTTGGGAGACATCTTTTGAGGCTTCATATTATGCATGGGCACACCAAAGGATCAACTTCTTCTTAAGCATACGTATCTAAGTATCCAATGATAAAGTAAAAATAACTCACCTGTGGGCGTGCCACATTTTTCATAATCGGGACCAGCATTTAAATATTAGGAACTGTTGATACAGAGTGCAAATTGTCAAAACAGAAGTAAACATTTGCTACCCAATTTTCCAATGTAGCAGCTTGGTCCTACTGATTTTACTGGTTAGGGCTCATATATATAGGCTGGCCTCAGAATGGTACAGATCTTGCACATCTGCTCCATGCATAGTGAATGGATTCAGTACTGTTCTTTTTTTTTTTTTTTTGGTAAATGAATGGACTCACTGTTCTTGATAACTAACATGGATATGTTATAGATGAGTTGTGACTCAGAAAAGCAGCCTTTTTTAAACGCAATCTTTACTTTCAATCAAGCTTTAAGCAATCTATGACAAGGAGCTGACTAATTAATTGTTAGCTTTTTCAGTTAACCTGTCATTGCTCCCTCAGTAACAAACATCACCAACACTAGGCTCATCAATCTATAAAACCCTATGATTCCAAATTTGTCTTGGGTTTTGTGACTTTGAGGTACCTTTCCTTTCCTTTTACTTGCTCCAAAATAGATGCATGCCACTAGTTATAATAAGCTATACGATTGTTGAGGTAAACGTCCACCTTCATTCATGAGCGGTCATAATTGTGGTCGAGCCATCGCCGTTACCATAAAATTATTGTTGTGCCGTTTCCTATCACTAATTGGTTTTGAGATAAGTGGTAGCTCAATGGGATGTAAAATCCTACACGTGGTATCAAAGCTTGGTAGGTCGGGTGTTCGAGTCACGGGATACGCGTTTTGCGAGTTCGCAGTAGAAGTCGCGACGGGTGTGCCGTTGAGGTCAACGTCCACCCTCATTCCTGAGCGGTCATAATTGTGGTCGAGCCCTCGCCCTCACCATAAAACTATTGTTGTGTCATTTTCTATCACCAATTGGTTTTTGGATAAGTGGCAGCTCAATGGGGTGTAAGATCCTACAACGATGAATTCAAGTGTGTAATACTAATACATCTTCAAATTCCACAGTCTTTGCATCAGTCCAATTAATCAGGACTAAGCAAGCATTGGTTCATTATAGGGACTATGCGAGTATTGGCTCACCTCTAGGGTGAGTTTTTTTTTTTTCCGATAACCTAGCCAAGGGGGTTGGGATCCAAGCGAGAGCCCATACACGCATAGAAAGATAGTCTTTCAAGCAGGGAGAAAGTCTGCACAAGTGAAAAAGAAGCCCGCACAAGCGGAAAGAGAGCCCACACAAGTGGGAGAAGGTTGCATACCCAAGGTTCGAATCCAAGGCAATTAGGTGAGAACCTCTATGGTGAGTTACAATGTAATAATGGTCTTTGCGCTGAAAAAATGTAGAGCTTTTAAGATACTTGAAGAGTTTTTCCAAAAGTTAGAGAGATAGAGAGAATATATATATACAGAGAGAGATGCTCACTTAAGTTGAAACTTATGTTATCTTAAGCTGAAACAGTGCTAGTCCCATAAATCAAAGGTAACTATCTCTGTTTTTTACATGATAGAGCTGGAAAATCAAGTTTTGATTGGTTTTATCTTGGTTTTGGAGGCGATTATTTGAAACAGATTACGATGGAGAGGATTTTGCAGACAATTTCAGCGTAAAATAACATAAACTACATCTTAGGAGAGCCCATATATAATACATATACAAAAAATATTCAGTTTTCACCTATTGTATGAGAACTTTCGGTGGGCCCCAATTGTGGGTCCCATTTGGGGATGGGACTGGGGAGATGGAAAGATCTATGTGAGACTACCCCAAGCATCAAGTTTGACTCCAATCCCATGCCCCTAACTCCTTCATCCGTGACCCACAAATTTAATGAATTCATATTAAAAAAAAAGAAAGAAAAAGATTCAATCCTCGATCCAACGATTCAATCCATTCGGATGTGTGCCAATCCTTGGGATTAGTAACTATTAGGGGGATCCCTATTTTATTCATGGTTTGGTTGACAATCTAGGTGGGCCCCACCAATAGTTCTCACAGAAGCTCGGTGAGAACTAGTTATATATATATATATGGGTGAGGTGCACATGGAGGTTCATGGACACCTCACTGTGTGGCCCACATGTCGACTCATAGCGGGATGGAACCTGGGGGGGGGGGGGGGGGGGGGGATTTGGAGATCTACATCAATCCCTCGTATGTATAAAAAAAACAACTCCATCAGATGAATCTAACTCTATCATTTGTGACCCACAAGTACAGTCCATTAGCATGGGTGTGCAATCGATCCAATGGTCCAATCCACTCGCAAGGGGTAAACCCAGGGGGCGTGTATAGTGTAGGGAGGGGGGATTTTTTTGTCCACTTGGATCATCCATCAGTGGGCTCACTAGGTGTGACACCTTGGAGTCCCACATCGACTATAGAGAGGAAAGTGATTGGGATTATATGTAAAACTTACACCCTTACCTTGCATGAGGCCTTTTGATGGGTTGAGGCTCATCAAAAATAAAACCGTGAGGCCAGTGGGCTAAAGCGGATAATATCATGCATGCGTGTAGGGTGGGGCGTTACAAATGGTATCAAAGCTGACTCTCGACTACTTCGATCCCCTGTCGTGGTCTGATGCAAGTGGGCGGGCTACAAGGGCTGGCAAGCTACTGCACAGGGACGTGCAGCCCTAGGGGGGTGGAATGTGACGCCCCGGAATCCTACATTGACTCTAGAGAGGAAAGTGATTAGGATTATATGTAAAGCTTACACCCTTACCTTGCATGAGGCCTTTTGATGGGTTGAGGCCCATCAGAAATAAAACCGTGAGGCCAGTGGGCCAAAGCGGACAATATCATGCATGCGTGTAGGGTGAGGCGTTACACTAGGAGTTCACATTGTGCACGGGGTATGCATAGGATATATATATATATATATATGAAAAATATTCAAGTGCATCTATCCCTCACCATAGGGTGAGTGACACTCTTCTTTTCTCAAAAGTTTCAAGTACAAAAGTGACTTTTCAAGAACATAGAAATACTCCCTATGTACTTGAATCTTTCCAAAAAGGGGAGTGTCCGTCACCCTATGGTGAGGGATAGATGCATAGGAATACTCCCCTATATATATATGTATATATACACACACTAGTATGCAATGAAATAGATGATGATTTACATTCCCTGGATTGATTGCCATGTGAACTAGTAAGATGCACAAAGGAGAACGTGTGTAACTTATAAGTTTCTTGTTTAGTTTTATCTTTTGAAAAAACCAAAATCATCAAGTGTATTTGGCATGGCGAATAAAAGGACAGCATGGTGGTAGGGAGTCTCGTTCTCACCCAACTGCCTAGTATATGATCCCTAGGTCATCTCTCGTGAGTGTGCAAGCAATCCTCTGTAAGTGTTGGGCAAGCCCAAGCATGATTCGGGCCTCGCACACTGGATATATAATTTGGGCCCATTTAATATTTGGTTCGGGCTTAGATTAAGTGATAGAAATCCTAAAACGGTCTAAGTGGGAGTTCTTGTAATTTAGAAATAGTTTGTCCAACCAATTTCTAAAAAGCGTGTACAACTGATAAAAAGCCATGTTCAGCTTAGCCCATCTTGCCCTAGTTGACTAAATTGGAGACCTAGGGCCTGGCATTTATGACCTATGTTGGACTTGAACCACGTACGGGCATGTTTTTTTAAAGTCACACCCCTACTTGGGTGTGCAGGTGGTCTTCTCTCTAGCACGTGTTGGGGTTCACTTCAAAGTCGATTTGGTAGCTAACTTGTAGGGAAAAATGTGTATTTGGCGGACTACTGTAGCTTGGTTGGTATAGTATGTGTATAAGTCTTCCAAGCGAGACAGGAGTACCCAGGTATGCTTCACATAACTAGTGGATGAGACTGAAAAATGGAAAAAAAGAAGAAGAGAGAAATAGAGTCTTTGATATAGCTCAGATGGTTAAAAACATGAGTGCTTGAATTTAGATTTCCAAATAGAAAAAAACAAGGAGGGTAAATGAATCATTGAACTATTTGGGTCCGATAGTTTCAGACTCTTCTCTTTCTTCGATGAAAGCACACCATGTATCTCTTTTCCAGCCTTTTGAACTATTGGTTGATAAAAAAAAAACCCAGCAACTCTCTTTTATGTTGGTAAAATCCATTAGATCATAACCTCCTGTCTTGATTATAGGTGAATAGGCCGATAATATCATGGCATATCACAGCGAAAAACTTTGGTGGTCGATAGCTTTCCCATCAAGAAAAGTTTCGAGCTACTGTACATATGGTATGCGTGTACTTCTTCGAAATTGATAGTCCAAAGAACAAAGGTGACAGAGCAGGGAAAGAGAGAGTCCATAGATCAAAGGTGACAGAGGAGGGAGGGAGGGAAAGAGAGAGAGAGAGTTGTGAGAACCCTTGGATCCAAGCAAGTTGTACTATTGTACACTTTGTGACTCTTTGTTGAGAAGCCCATTTGCAGGAGGACCCCTAGCCAATGATATGATGGGACTTGTGAATTGAATTCAAATCATCAAAGTATTTGATTTTGACCTAGATTTGCTCTATTCCTGTAGGGTCTTGGTTGGGTGTTTTTTTATTTAAATTTGATAGTCCTCATTTGTGTCAGCCTGTTGTTGTTTCTCGTTTTGAATTAAATATTTTCTATTTTACAAAAACAAGAAAAAAAAAATCTGAACATAACTTCCAGTTTGGGACTCGAAATTCCTTATTGACCTGACCGAAATCATGTGGTTAGGCTTGTGACTCTGGGCTATCAAACTCAGAGCCTTTTCAACAATGTCTGGCCTTCAAAAACTCTTATCACCATGGCTTTGTATGACTTTTACTTGGATTCAGGCCTTCGACCTTTACGGGTCCTGAACTTGGGTTCCTGAGTCAGTATCTAGCTCTTATATCACACTCCAAAAGTACTGAGCTAGAAAAATCCCTATAGTGAAATCTAAAGCTATTATATAGACGAATTCAGTAAAACGCCCCTTTAAACTATACCTTGCTCCTTATTTTTTATTTTTTTTTATTTTTATTTTATAGGGGAGCTCACCTTAATTTTAATCAGCATGTACAATGTCTTGAAACCCTCTAACCCACGTGAAATTAAACCAGACCTAATTTGATAATGGCCCGACCATTATCTAATGGGCTACTAGTCTAGAGTGATCTTCAAACTTGAATATCGGGAGATCAATCTTTGGACATATGTGTGATATATACTAAGGGACTAACATCTCTCTAAGATGAGTGTGTTGGTGCATACTCTCATCTATTGTTGGAATTAATTGAAAAGAAATCTAAATCTATCCATTCCCCTTTTCCTCTTAATTCTCATTTGTCAGGAATACGAGAGACCCGCAAGAGAGGAGCATTGTTTTAAAACATTGTAACAATCACACTCGAAATAAAATTTTCGATTACACAACTATCTTAGCTTAATTTAAATTATGTGAATATAAATTACGTGGGGTATAATATAGTCAATCTTATACAATATTGACTGTGTTTTCGGGTATAGGTTTGACTTAGACCAAATTGAAACCTGGTTGTTATGTGAACAAACTATGAACTTACACTAAGACATTAATAATGAGGTCTAAAAGACGAGTTAATTTGGCTTGGGTCCTTCAGATGGCCTGGTAATCTTGGTCCATTGTCATCTCTAAATAAAATTGCAACAGCAGCTAACTGCTCCTTGGTGTGGTTGAGTAGTAAGTACTGACTTTTCAAGTACCCCAAAATCGCCGCATGCAGTACTGTTTTCCTACCACTTGCAAAACTTCAATCATACAAATATATGTATATAGGTATAGTATAGACAGTACAGTGTACGGAGTAAAGATAGGGAGAGGGGAGAGTGGAGTGAAAAGATGAGTGAGGATAGAGAATGAGTAGTCAAAGGTCATGTCATTGGATTCAAATCATAAGACCACAACAACAACAGTCAGTGATGGGTCTGTCAATCGATGGGATTTCTCCTTCTACTCGCAGGGGAGACAAAACCCAAACAGCTCCTCTCACACGTGCGAATGGGACATCCAGGGTGCCAGCCGGATAGATGCAGGTTGCAGAGCTGTCGGCGCCAGTCCCCATGACTGCTACTACAAGACCGATGCATATGAAGGAATTTACATGGCATGAAGAGAAGTAAAACCTCCCCTTCTCAAGTATATTGTTCTAGTACGCTTCAGTTACATGTGCACCGCACAAATGAAAAAGGACCGAGAGGTGGGCCTCACCTCGTCACTTGTAACTTGTAAGATAACTCACTCCATTTTCTGAAGTGCCATTGAAATAGTGGCGAAGGCACAAAAGAAATTTGGCTTTCTCCTGTTATACTATATTAAAAATGAAGGGTTTTGACATTAATATTGACTTTTTGTTGGGAGTTCGATGATTATTTATTTATTTATTTATTATGAAAAAAGTGTATCGCGTTGGAATCAAGATCTCCAATCAGGAAGAAGACTTCTGGTGAGGTGGGGGAGCTCTTTGGTGAGGGAATAAAACCTTAAGTGAGGTAGCATGGTCCTCAGGTGAGGGAAGGTGCCCAGGTTCGAACCGAAGACATACATATAAAAACTCACATCTCTTATTACTAGAGTAAGAGACAGTTTTTTATTGAGATTTTGATGGTAAGTTTTTTTCTTTTTTCAAATTTTCTCTGTTCACTTCTTATCTCATGCAACTATCAACTTTATATAATTATCGAAACCCCTAAGAATCACTCCCAACTTCTCTTTTTATGCAAAAAATCCATTTTTTAATCTAAATTCTACCGTTTCCTTCCGTCGAAGCAAGAGCATGAAAAGAAACATACCAAGGAAGAAGATTACCATCTTCAACCCAATAACAACACTTTGACTCCACATAGGAAAAGATAAAGAAACCCTAAAAGAAGCTATAATTTGTATTATTCATTACAAAGAAGCATTACATCACTTTTATAGAGTCCTGAAACCCTAAATTACCCAAAATAATAAACTTATTACAAATAGTAAAAAAGCAGAAGTTACATCGAAGTCCCTTGATCACCACTAAATAACTTTCTAAGACCTTCGACAAAGACTCAAACTCAAGCGGACTAAAATAACCCCTTAAATTACAAAAAAAAAAAAAAAATTATGTTGGAAAAATAAGACAAATCTTTAGAAGAGCGAAAATGACAAGTGTTTGGTTCTTAAGTATGAAAGTCGTCCTCCTCTGTGTATTAGAAGAAAAATGCTAGTCTTCAAATACAAAGACTAGCATTTTTCTTTTATTTTATTTCTAAAATCTATGATTGTTTTAATGCATGAATATTTATATATATTGTGATGTTGGCCATATCCATGTTGATTACGGATTATTATGCTAGTGAATTATTATCAATCTAAACCTTTACAGACCTACTTTGTGAATTTACATTCATCTCACTTTGATACTAATTTAATCATATGTTGAATTAAATAATGCTGAAAAAACACACTTAAGGCCTTGGGTGTCTTGGAATTCAGAATTCCTGTCAGGAATTTTGTGTTTCTTTACAAGAATTCGTAGGCTTTTGAAATTTCAGGTATTCGAAATCCCTAAAAAGGCAGGATTTGGAAAACCAGAAGGGCAGAGGATTTGGAATTCTGGCTTGAGACGAGAGTTATTTGACGGACGACCACATCTTTCAGGAACGCCAACGATCATCTTCTTAATTCATTTTCCGGCAATGACAACGGATCTGAATGTGTGAACTTCTACAGCCACACCGCCCTCTTCATTTTTTTTTGCATTTTGATTATTTTCTCTAGGGCTGTGAAAATTGACCGAAATAACCGAACCGCCCGGCCGAACCGACCGTTTGGGCGGTTCTATATTTTTTTTTTAAAGAAAATCGACCAATCGGTTATTTGTTTCGCCTAAAAATATAACTACGGTCGGTTTTTTTATAAACTAAAAAATCGTTCGGTTAAAACCGAACCGACCGACTTGTTAAGCAGCTGGAGAATGCACTGACTTAGTGATTTGAACTGTTGAACATCTGCATTTTTAAGTACTACTAGCTAGCTGCTGGGCCTGTACTTATTGTTAATTGCTGCTGGGCCTGTTTTATTTGTGTGTAAGTTACTAAATTAGATTGGACACTTAACTTATTTAATGAAATTAAAGGCCCAATGGCCAATTAGACCAATACAAAATGAGAATTCAAATTAGGGCCCAGCCTAAAACCGAAAACCGACCGGAAACCGACCAAACCGAATGTTCGGTTTTCCCACTTACACTAAATACAGTGGTCGGTTTTCGGTTATCTATATCCAAAAAACCGAACATTTGGCCCGGGTGCAGAGGTGACTGAAAACCGACCAAGACCGACCACCGACAGCCTTAATTTTCTCTCTATTTCCTTGCTTATTTTATTTTTTAGGGTGTGTATGTGATTGATTCTTTTCTCTCTATTTCCTTGCTTGATCTATTTATGTTGTGATTTCTTTTGAGATTTCTTCTTCTTCTTGATTTCTGTTTTCCAAAGCATGAAAATTTGTTCATACTTCTGTTTTTGTTATTCTGAATGAAGTGGGAGGGGTCGAAAGCTATGAAACAAGGAATTTGTGGAGTTAGAGAATTTAGAATTCTCAGACAGAAATTCAGGCTTTTGAATGAAGCTGGAAATTCGGGATTCCAAAATTCAGCAGTATTTCAAATGCCAGCATTTGAAATTTCCAGACAAGCACCAGACATGAATTTTATGAATTATAGTAAAGAAACGGACCCTTACGAGGGTTAAAATGATCGAAGTGATAGTCGGTAGCTTCTAATGCACATCACCCCCTTATCATCCCTTTTCTTTATCTTTTTAGTTTTTTTTCGCATGATTATGGGTCGGCTAGACCCAAGACTGAATGGATTAAAGTGGATCGTGACCACACGGCCCTAATCTAAAAGATGATAGGATAGCAGGACAAACACCTCAACATTGACCACTCCATTTTATGACCATTATTCTTACTTAAGAGTGATATTAGAGGGACACAGTATCCCCAACAAAAAAATAGTTGAGAATGGCATTTCATTTCACATTAAATCAAGGCCTAATTTTAGTCTAACATGAATAACACATCGAACCCATTATCAAGGCAAAAGTCTAGTAAACAACCACCATGATTAATTTCTTGTCAACAACAAAAGAATTAATAATATTCAAAGAATCAATGCATTTCCATAAATGAGATTCATCCAAAAAATATGGGGCATTTGGCGGAAGGTCCCTTATCATTGCATTTTATAGCCTAGGGTCCAAGATAGTTTTTCATAGAGGCGGCAGTCCTCTTTTAAAACTGACACACTTAAAAAGACAAAAATACCCTCTCTATATGTCAGCAAACATGCTCCGCCTCAAAACAGTTCTGACCGTCATACGATCCGCAATGTAAGAAATTATCTAAGTTTGCTCTGAATTTATCAAGCTTGCATGTGAATTTATCTAAGCTTGTTCTCAAGTTGTCTTAGTCGGATATCAATTAAAAAGGACTTTAAATGAATTTATCTGTATATTACATGATTTTATCTGAGTTTGATTTTTTATTAACTGCGTTTGTTATTAATTAAACAGGGTTCCAAGTAAAATTATCTAACTGTCAGACGATTTTATCTGATTTTCTTCTGAATGTATCTGAGATTCTTATAAAATAAAATGAGTTTGGTATGAAATTAAATGGATTTCACATGATTTTAGTTGACTTTGAAATGTATTCAACTTTATTTTAAATGAGTTTTTTCTGAGTTTGCTGTGAATTTATCTGAGTTTTGTATAAGTTGTCACATATTGGCATGAAGTTATTTGACTTTAAATTAAACTTATCTCTATTTTGTATGAATTTATCTGTATTTGCTGTGAATTAATTTAAGTGTGATATGAATTAAACTGGAATGAGGTGAATTTATCTGAATTTAAAATTAATTTATCTAAGTTTGTTGTGCATTTATATTAATTTGATGTGAGTTTCTGTGAATTTATCTGTGTTTGAAATCATAATCAGTTCACAAAAAAGTTATGTCCCATCAATATAATTTTATCTGTATTCGATATAAAATTATCTGACTAGATTAGGTTTGGTTTGAATTTATCTGAATCTGATATAAAATTATCTGTGTCTGAAATGAATTTAAATGAATTTGTTTATGATTTTATCTGACTTTGTTATGGTTCTATCTAACTTTGCTTTTTGGTGTGAGTTTCTATGAATTTATCTGTGTTTGAAATCATAATCAGTTCACCAAAAAGTTATGTCCCATCAATATAAATTTATCTGTATTTGATATAAAATTATCTGACTAGATTAGGTTTGGTTTTATTAGATTTGGCTTGAATTTATCTGAATCTGATATAAAATTATCTGTATCTGAAATAAATTTAAATGAATTTGTTTATGATTTTATCTGACTTTGTTATGGTTCTATCTAACTTTGCCTTTTGATGTGAGTTTCTATGAATTTATCTGTGTTCGAAATCATAATCAGTTCACAAAAAAGTTATGTCCCATCAATATAAATTTATCTGTATTTGATATAAAATTATCTGACTAGATTAGGTTTGGTTTGAATTTATCTGAATATGATATAAAATTATCTGTGTCTGAAATGAATTTGTCTATGATTTTATCTGACTTTGTTATGGTTCTATCTAACTTTGTTTTTTGATGTGAGTTTTTATGAATTTATCTGTGTTCGAAGTCTTAATCAGTTCACAAAAAAGTTATACCCCATCAATAGTAATTTATATGTATTTGATATAAAATTATCTGACTATAATAGGTTTGGTTTGACAAGATTTGGTTTGAATTTATCTGTATCTGATATAAAATTATGTGTCTGAAATGAATTTGTTTATGATTTTATCTGACTTTTTTATGGTTCTATCTAACTTTATTTTTGGGCTGGGATGAGTTTGATATCATTTTAGCTGAGTTGTATATGATCCTGTCGATATCTCATCTTACTGCATTTAAATTCGACAGTAATAAGAGAAAGACGATGAGTAGGAGCTAAAAATCAGGCTTAGATTACATGACACCTATTCAAACAGTTAGAAAGGCAAATAAGTCATAAAAAATCTGATGTGACAGGCTAAGGGACCACCGCCTGAATTAATCCCATGCGCAAGGGACTTTAGGCCTTAAACAGTAATGTTGTGTACTGGATGCCTTACAAAACCAATTTGAGGGACTTTTGGCTAATTTACCCAAAAAAGGAAAAAAAATAATGATCTCAATTTATACCACTAATATCAAATCTTTCAACCATTATTTAAAATTCAAACTATATAGATCTCTAACCAACCTAATCTTATCTCGAAAAAATGTAACTATGGTTATCACTAACACCATCTCATAATCGTATGGTCCTTCCATTGAAAGGATCTATGATTGTTAACAAAAGAAAAAAAAAACCCTTTAACCCAAATAAATAAATAAACGGTAGATATTTGGCTAATTCAAACATCATGCCTTGTTGGTAATCACTATCTATCTATGGATCCATCCAATGTTGCACCCCGTTCTTCTTGAGTCCATCAATGCAGGTGGCCTACTAGCTAGATATATCTCGTGGTCTCTTCCAAAAGCTTTCAACTATTCAATTTCATGAAGATGATGGGATCATAGGGCTTTAATAATTGGATGGATACGAGAGGATGCTTGATCTTATTAAAAGATACAGAAAAAAAGTGATGGTGAGATCAACATTGCGAGAATTGAGAACACAATACTATGGCCAGCTTGATCGCAAGATTATCACCGGACCATTGCCGTGATACCCAAATAATTTTTAAATAAATGAATGCTATGCATAAAATCAATGGAAATTTATTTATTGAAAAAACCCAATTTATATACAGAAACTATTGAATAAATTCAAATAAGCCCTAAGGATTGAGGATTCCTAGCTCTAATCCTAACCAAACCTCACGATATGTAGAATTCTCTAACACCCTCTCACAATCAAATCATCCCTTTGATATAAAGGATCATATGATTTATATAAAAATAAGAGACCTTTTTATCTCTAGCCAAAATGATAAAGTTAGTGATCACCATCTGTCTATTGAGTCTATCACTATTGTAACCTACTCTTTTTATGTCTGTCGGTGCCGCTAGCCCATTAGATCAGATCCATCGTGATTCTTACAAGAGCATTCATTATGTGGCTTGATGAAGAGGACGAAATCGTAAAGCCTAGATCAATGCATGTAAGAAAAAGGATGTTTGAGTTTCTCAAGGAAAAAGAAATTGACACCGAGATCCAGGACCATGGTTGGCTTATCGCAATAGCACTGCCGGATCACTACGGCTCAAATACATAATAGAATTTCAAGAATCAACACATACCAATAAATTCACCATTAGATTCATCCAAAGAATGATCTCAATTTATATATCCTAACATCAAATCATTCAACTATCTTTTAAAACACAAACTATTTAAATCTCTAACCGACCTAACTCATCTTAAATAAACCTAATTATGATTATCTCTAATGAGACAAACCTTTTAAAAAGTATTTATGTGGCCTCTACCTAGCGTCTCAAGGTTGTGGTTGGAATGATTAGCTAAACAAACTTAAATGAAAAAAAAAAAAAAAAAAAAAAAAACACGGCGGTTAGTTAGAATCTTAAGAGGAACAACTCAATGCTAAAAAAAATATTGTGTAACCAAAAGTACGTTGACTGGCCAGATTCCACCTAAGGGGGAGTGTTGAGGAGTGGAGCAACAGCCACTCACTTATTTTGTAATGACGGAATTCTGCAATTAACCTTGCACCTATTGGTTGGATGATATTAGATTCACATTTAGCTTTAGGGATGACCAAGCTCAACTTTCTTCTCCAATCACATGAGCTTGAGAGCAAATGTGATAAGACTTAAGTTTAGTAGACATACAAGAGTCTTGGTGCGAGTTCTCTTTGCTAAATGTGAGGGGTTTTTTTCCCCTCATCTCTTCTTTTCTCTGCTTGGTTACTTAATGTGTAAAAAGTCAATGAAGTCTTATCTTTCTTTATTGGCATTGAGCAGCTTTATAGAAGTATTTACTTGTTGCACGACTTGGAGTTTTCCTCTTTTGGTCGTTGATAAAGACTCTAATTAACTGAAGTCTTCGCTTCACAAATACACATGGAGAGTGGAGACACACTATACCGCGCTAGATGTTCTCTAAGAAAATGCCTTCTTTGGATGGAGTCCACGTGGATGCATGGCAATCAAGAGTGGAAGACAATGTAAAGTTTTGGACTTAGATGAAGATCGAGACCATGATATGTCCTGTTGATTAAATAATCCTAAACCTAGTTTTAGATTCTCAGTTTTTAATGATTATAAGCCATGCACCAATACATTGTTGCTCATTGGTGAGGCACCTCCCTCTCCATACGAATGACAGGGATTTAATCTCTAGTTGTAGCCCTAATGATTAAAGACTTAAGTGTGTGAGTCCATGAATGAATCATACAAGAGAAAAAGAGGGAAAAGACAAAACGATATGCGCCAAGCAAATGCATTTTATAAATCCGATGGAGAAAATGACTGAAATTGTGTGAAATTAGGATCATAACTGATTGAAGTGTGGGCTGTTTGTGAAAATGATCATATTCTAATTCTAACACTGAACACATGGGACAGTTTGTCAGTATCCCTTCACTGTCCACAATTCTGTAATTTTCTCACTATCAAAGGATACTTTCCAGACCCATATATTTTTTTTTCCCATTTTCCTTCTCTCCCCATTATTTAACTCACACAGCCGCCCAGCACGGCCACCCAAATTGCTTTCTCTCTCCCTCTCTCTCTCTCTCTCTCTGAAAAGACATTACACAAGAAGATTAGGAGAAGCAGGAAAAACGGATGAAGGAAGAAGAATAAGATGAAGAAAGTGAATAGAAGAAGTCTTCATGTCTCTCACAAGCTCCACCCTATGGTCATCCTACATCCCATCCTCTTAACCTTCACACCCTAAGCAAACAGTATTCTGAATCCATTATTACATCCTTTAGCAAGTTCCACACCATGAACTTAGAAGATACTTTTAAGTCCCTCTCCCTTGACTACCTCAACCTCCTCATCAATGGTCAGGCCTTCTCCGATGTTACCTTCAGCGTCGAAGGCCACCTTGTCCATGCCCACCGCTGCATCCTCGCCGCACGCTCCCTCTTCTTCCGCAAGTTCTTCTGCAGCTCAGATCCCTCCTCTACCTCTCCTTCCTCGTCACCAAGGACCTGCAATTCGCAGGTGATTCCGGTGAATTCCGTCGGATATGAGGTGTTTTTGCTGCTGTTACAGTTCCTCTACAGTGGGCAGGTGTCGATTGTGCCGCAGAAGCAGGAGCGGAGGCCGAATTGTAGGGAGAGAGGGTGTTGGCACACGCATTGCACGTCAGCCGTAGATCTTGCACTCGAGATGCTTGCCGCTGCTCGATCGTTTGGGGTCGAACAGTTAGCCTTGCTCGCGCAGGTGAATATATATGCCTCTCGACTCATGGGGCTTGTTGGAAATTTGTCATCTTCTTTGAGCTTTTTGAAGTTGTGTGTTAGATCTTATTCTCTTTTGGTGAAATGGGGGTACCTTGGGGTTGTGATCTTATTTTGAGATGTCATGATTTTTGTCTTTGTTTCCTCTGTTGAAAATGCAGTGCATTTGGGGTTCTCTAAGTGGGTTTTGTTCAGTTTTTTCTTTATTACTTCTTTTTCCCCGAGTTAAAAGGATTTTGATTTTGTAGTCCTTCCATGAAATGGGCATGCAGGATTTTGATCATTCATTCTAGTTTGGATATCAATTTTTTTTTTAAAATATCCTTTGTTTATAAGCTGCACAGATGAATTTTCTGAACTGGTGTAATTCTATGAAACAATACAAACTGATTTTTTTTTTCTTTAAAGAACCCTAATTTGTTCTCTTGCATTCTTTACTTTCCCTTCTATTTTCTTCCTTGCTGCTGTTGGTTCAATCGAAATCTTTTTCTTACTACTTGCGGTTTATATTTTGTAAAAGGAAAATTTACCTTAATAGTTCCTATTTTAGAATCAATAATTGTCATTTGTCACTGTAAAAAAATGGAATATAATCTTGAGTCCATGAAGAGCTCTCTTTGTGTATCTGTGTGTATGTCTCAACGCCACATATAAGCGCATGAGAACTTCTAAGACCACCTAAATATAGTTCCTGATATGGTTTTATAAATTCCATTCCATTGTTCTCTAGTTTTAGTTCTTAGAAAGAAAACATGAACAGCAACAACTGAAAGCAAGAAGATGACATGCTATTGCATTGTGCAGAAGCAATTGGCAACTATGGTGGAGAAGGCCTCAATAGAAGATGTGATGAAAGTACTAAAGGAATCAAGGAAACAAGAAATGCACCAGCTATGGACTACATGCTCCCACCTTGTCGCCAAATCAGGCCTCCCGCCGGAAGTCCTCGCCAAACACCTCCCAATCAATGTCATCAACAAGATCGAACAGCTTCGACTGACATCCTCCCTCGCCCGCCGATCTCTCATGCATCCTCACCACCACCATCCCCATGATTTGGGTCTTGTAGATCTGGCAGACCAGAAGATCCGGCGAATGCGGCGCGCCTTAGACTCATCAGACGTAGAGCTGGTGAAGCTAATGGTAATGGGGGAAGGCCTAAACCTTGACCAGGCGCTTGCCTTGCATTATGCAGTTGAGAATTGCAGTAGGGAGGTGGTGAAGGCCCTGCTCGAGCTGGGGGTGACCGATGTGAATTACCAGGCTGGACCGGCTGGTAAGACACCGCTTCACGTTGCCGCTGAGATGGTGTCTCCGGACATGGTAGCGGTCCTCCTCGACCACCATGCAGACCCTATCATCCGGAGCGGGGAGGGAGTGACACCACTCGACGTGCTGCGCTCTCTCACCTCTGATTTCCTCTTCAAGGGGGCCATCCCCGGCCTTGCCCACATTGAGCCAAACAAGCTTAGGCTCTGCCTTGAGCTAGTTCAGTCGGCAGCGCTCGTCCTCTCCCGCGAGGAAGCTGCAGCTGCCGAAAATGAGGATCCCCCCATCTACCCACAAGCCATGACTGGTGACTCTTCTATTACCAGCAGCAACATGGTTCACCGTAGCCTTGATTCAAGATTAGTCTATCTCAATTTAGGTGCTACTGCTGCTACGCAATTGGGGTGCAAGATGGATGGCTGCAGTCGTGATATTAACAACAGCAATAGGCATAGAGAAGCCACGAATCCACATGGGTCCCAAGATGACTGTGACCCATCTATGTTTTCTCATGAATTCTAGGTAAATTGCAATCGAGACCTGATATTCATTTATATAAATAGGTCACAATGCAGGCTTAAGGAGGAGGAAATTCATGAATATGTGTCTTATTTTTGTAGGATGTGGAACTTCCTGCTGCACGAGTTTTTCTCACCATGATTGTGGGGAAAGGGGACAGTAGGACTCTTAGTTGCAATTGGATGCATGGTGGAAATGGTGCGGGTCAATCTTTTCAGTAGGCCTGGTACTCCTTTTGTTTTTTGTTTTTTTTTTTTTCCTTTTGTTGTGGTGTTATATCATGGGGTATTACTATTTATTGACACTGTTTCTGTTCTCCTTGCACTTACCACATCTCGTCTACCATATATTTTTCTCTCTTTTATGGTATTCCTACTGTTACTTCCACCACTGTTGGTGGAGGAAAAAAGGGTGACTTCTGTTATTTCGTCTTTGGTCTCATTGAATCTTTGAGATATGGGTGAATATTGTTGGCTTCTATGTTTCTAGTGGGGAAGGAAATGAGCTGTCTTCACTCTCAATAGCCCCTACAATGCACATATGTTCTTTTCTCTCTTTTTTGGCTTCTGTTTCCCCAAAACATGATCCTCCTTTTGGGGTTGTACCTGCACCATTTTATAAAAGAAATCATTCAGCCATCAACAAATCAATGGCTTGTCTTGCATGCGACATTTACGAGACTACACGACACCCTTGCTGATTTGTATTATCTAAATCTGGATGCCCTCTTTTTATCTTTTTTATTTTTTTTTCCTGTTCCTTAGCTTTTCATTTTTTTGGTGGCCGCTTCCTTTGATTTGTTTTTTTTTGGGTCTTCTTGTGATGCATGTATTTGATTTTTACCAAATAGGTCCCATAATGTCTGATAATGCTCTTATGTTGGTTTTGTACAGTTTGGTTACTAATGTTAGAAGATAAACACAATATGCCCCTTGCAGGGTGAGAGACCATGCCATTGGATATGAGACTAATTATTGTTTTTATTAACAATGCTTTTTATGGTAATGTCGCTTAAACCCACAATCTCATTGTTACTCTAAATAACACCTTCTTAATAACAATCTAGCATTTTAGAGATATATAATTAGTTAGAGATAAAGGCTTCTTACCATGACATAATTAAGGATGAGTTTAGATTTGAATTATTATTAGGTTGTATAAATTGAGATCATTCGCTTGACGAATCACATAGGAAACTTATTTCAAAGTATTCATTTAATTTTTAAAAAACCTTTGTCAAAGTATTCGAACTATGGCAGATATAGCGACCTCACAGTCAGGCCATCCATGATCCTGCTTTGTATTGCTTCTGCTATAATATTTTCATCATCTTAGTTTCTTCTCTCAACCCCGTTTATCACTTTGTCTAAATTAGCATATTTTTTTTCTCAATAAAAACATGTCATTCCTGTATCCTCCTATAACTATCTCCCATCCATCATTTATCCAAGTCTTACAATCTTCTCATTTTGACTTTTTCTCTCCAATGAGATCTTCCTTCAAGCGGCATGATCCCAATTTGTATATTCTTTTAGAAATGGATCGCGACAAATCTAATCTAATAGGCCACCGTCTCCGACATACTCAGAATGAGAGGGATGTGACAATGATGATGGACAGATGATGACCATAACAAAAGTAGGACGAATGTTTTGGCGAGACATCAATAATTGATTTCTAAGAGATTAACAGGTCATCTTTAATCTGATCAATCGCACAATTCTTTTTTGAAAGGATCATGCGATTGCGGGCGGGTAATAAAGTATACTGATTAGGAAGATCATTACTGTTAGCTATGTTTAGAATATATTAATTTCTAGGTTATAATAAAAAAAGATACTCTCATTGATATAGTGATTAGTGTGATTAGATTAGACAAAGATAATCTCTCAATATTATGATTAGGGGCCCGTTTGGATGTTTATAAAATATAATATTTACAGATTTAAATATTACAAGAATAAAATAGTACATAATAGAATATTGTGATATTAAAATATTAAAAAATATATATTTTTTTAAAAAAAATTTAAAGAATATTAAATATTTTAAATTGAGTTGTTTGTAAGGTACTACGATTTTAATATATATTAAAAAATTCAAAATAAAAAAAAGTTAATGTTATTGATCGTAGTAATGTTTATTATTAGAATAATCTTTTTTCTTAAATACTTAATTTATATTTGATTTTGGATGAAAGAGTAGTGTGGTAAAATAAAGTTTAACTGTCAATTTTTTTACTATAAGCCACTTTTCTTTATCACATAAAACTATGGTAAAGTATAGTAAAGTTAATACAAAGGGAAACTACTTTACAACTCTCTGTCTCTTACTTTACTTCATCACTACATACTTCATCTTACCGAACTTTACCTCATCTTTTATCATGATGTGGCATCAACATTCATTTTACTTTAATACACATAAACAAACGTGCTTTAATCTAGATGTGACATATTATCCCTTCACCATGTTTAGATGAAAAAGTAGTTTGATAAAGTAAAGTCTAACAACTACTTTTTTCCTATAAACTTTATCACAATTGACCTTTTCTTTACCATATAAACTACTGTAAAGTGTGATAAGGTAAAGTCAAACAAAAAAAAAAACTACTTTACCACTCTCTCCCACTTTACTTCACCATATATTTTATCTCATATTTACCATGATGTGACATTTACCTTTACTTTACTTTACCATACATGTAAACAAGTACATCATGATAGATTTGGTGAAGTTCTTTACTTTACCATTTTGTAAACCTCATTTTAAAATATTTTTATATTATATAAAGTTTTTTATAGGGGAGAGTTGTCGGAATAACTATTGAGCTTTTTGAAAGAAAATGGTATTTTCTTAGTACTTTTCTTGGGTTACCAAACATAGAAGATATTTCTCTTCAGAAAATGAAAGATTATACTTCATAAAATATTACTTTCTTGTGCTTCCGAACAAGCCCTTGTTCGATTGATATTGTGATATGGTTTAGTTTCCTTATTATTATCTGATTGTACTCTATAAATACTGCTATAATCCTCAATAAACTAATATAGTTAAAATGTAGTTTATGAAGTTTTCACCGGCTACCTCACTGCTTCAACAATGATGATATAGGCCCTTATCATTAGATATGAGTTTTTTTTTTTCTCTTGGCGAGAGAGATGAGGATGTTGATGTACCCTTTAAACTCTATTGAATTGAAACAACCAATTTGCCTGAATACTATCCCATATTTTTCCATGGGCAGTCTGTTGGCATGAAACTAAATTTCCAAGAATTCATGATCAAATGGGTTCCAACAAAGGAATGTTAAAGAGGTGAAGGCTGAAGAAGACAAGGTGGAGATGAAGGGGGCGCACGCTCTCTTAGGATTTGATATAACAGGGACGGCTGTTTCGTCCCCCCCCCCCCCCCCCCCCCCCCTTTTTTTTGCCTATATGTGTTTCTTTCCCCCTTTTTTTCTTTTCTTCTTGTACTCTTTGTTTGTATTCTATTATCTTTTAATATAAGTTATTGTTACCGATAAAAAAAAAAAAAACATTAGGCATCATATATTAAAGAATGGAGAATTAAATAATGGCAAAGCCCCAAAAAAAAAAAAAAAACCAGACAGAACCTGCTATACAAGCTCAAGCAAGGACCCAAACTAGAAATGAAACTTTGGAAGAGAAGAAGAATCTACAAAACTCTACAGGGTCAATGAGTTAATGGAGAGAGAGAAAGAACTCCCAAAAAATGGAGGATAGGATCAAGAGAAAGCATCTGAACTTTGCTCGAGAGGAGACTGATCGAGTTAGAGAGATGTTCAATCAGAAATCTCTTGGCCCTGTCAAGAGATGTATTTATTTTTGTGGAAAGTGAGATCAGTCCTGCTAGGCCATATTAGAAGATTAAGTGGAAAAAGACTTGAGGCCGATCGACCACTGCACGCCCATGCCGTCTCTGCCTGATGAGACAGCTGCCCAAATGGTACCAGCTTAGAATATCTAAGGCTGGACCAATTCATTAGCAGACAAAATCCAGGACCAGAGGCTAGACCCAAACCAGCTTTTGAAGAAACTTGTGAATGTCAGTTTCCTCGATCGCTGTTTACAACATGGACTGCATCTGTACTTTGGAGGTTAATTAAGTTGACTGTTGACCCCTATGGCTTGAGCCCAACTCTGAGTTGGGTTTCTTTTCTGTATTACCTGCCAAACAAGGCAATAAATCCAGAAAGGCCCAAGGAGCTAATGCAGCCCTTGATCTAACCTGATCCCATGCTTCAAGAAGGGAAAATATGTCATTTTCGCTTCCACTCCAATGCGAAGTATCAAGTACAGGATCAGCTGGTAGCTGAGATAGATTGGCGTCCTACTGCTGGAGTGCTGGTAGCTGACACAGATATTCGCCAATTAGAACCAGAAATCAAAGAAGATACGTTTTAAGTCGGGAGAAAATGACTTGTGGAAATCGAGAAACAATTGGAAGAGTCTATTCAATTATCAAATCAGATGCTAATAGAATATTTGAGGGCCAGGTATTCATTTTCCATCTCCCATTATCCATTTTTCAGTAAAGAGTGCTTATTTGATGGTCATTCGTGGATCTTCACCTTTGTCTTTTCTACTCTAGCGACTTTGATACAAATGAATTTCTTAGGATATCCCTAGGGTTCACTTCTACGAAACCAAAAAGGGCGCTATATGTTTTGCACTTTGTTTACAATGAAACTAGCACTAGTTATCCTCCTTACTATAGTTGTTAGCAATTATATTTTCGTGACTAGTAGCAGCAGCAAAGGCTCTAGAAAATGTAGAGTGTGCTACTCTTATCAATGGACGCTTCCAGTTAGTTTTTGTGAACATAGATGGACCTCTTTTTCTTTTCTTTTTTTTTAAGATAAGCAAGAATATATTAATAAAATCCCAAACAATCTCTTGTTATCTATAATTGAATTTGAAAAAAAAATGTAAATCATTAGGTTCATAATTGACTTTTAAAAAAATTAAATCATTAGGTTCATATTTGTTTTCTTAAGGTGCATTGAAAATAATCACATCATTTGACTTTAGGTTCCAATAATGTTCTAAAAGCTGGTTCTTGATTGTATAGCTCAAACCAGGAGTTCATTTCAATTAAGTAAATCATGCATCCGAAGTCTTTGTTGTATTATCTAAGTACAAGCAAAGAAAAAGGTTTGTAGAGATGAAAATCGACCATTGAATAAATACAGAACTTGCTCGAAATGGCCCTTCCTTCTTTAGAAGAGAGAAAAAACTTGAATTAACAAATGGAAAATCTCTATATCAGTTTATCATCACCATCCGTTAATCACCATCATCAAAACCTTCGTTTATGTTAAACTTTCTGATTATTACTTATCTCTGCCTACTATTGTTTCCTTGGATACCATGTACTTGTATCACTTTCCACCTAGCATGTCAACACTAATTGCCATTTCCCTACTTGATCCTTCCCATCTCTTTGTTTCTGGCATGTACAACAATTTAATTTACAGGTGGTATTTTTTAATCTTCTTTTGGTTGCCCACTAACTAACGATGGAATTCAAACCCTGCTGAACCCAACAAAAGGGCCTAATGCTTGCCAATCTATACTATCAGGTGGCTGTTTCTCATCTTCTGTGCACTTAACATAACAATCTGAGATGACCACTTTAATTTTTAGTTCAATTTTTACTCCATGGGAACTTCCATACATTTCTTCTTATGTACCCATTCCGATTTCTACTTTTTTGTTATTCTCCACATCCATCTCAACATACTTAGCTGCGTGTCTATACTCACTCTTTTGTTGTTTCCTTGTAAAAATGACTCTTGGTGATATATGATAATTTCAATTGTAAGTAGCTTCTTTCTTCTATTTTCTGTTGTCTTTGTGTGCCAACTATGTACTTAATCTGTCTACATTATCATAGTTCAGATCCCTAATTTTCTTGGTTGCACACCACCATCATCATCTATCAAACTATGACAACAACTGGGTTCTGGTTTTGACGAAATCATCCTTCTTCCTCAGATCCAGAGATCTTACACTACATATAGTCTCCTTTCAGCCATTTTCAAACCATTTGATAAAAAGAAAAGGAAAAAAAAAAAACCAAAACCTTAAAATTAATCACAGCCCTCGTAAAAAGAAAGAAAAAAGCTAATTACCAAAATCTATGGTTTCAATATAGGATTGTATCCTTTCACAGCTCAACTATAACTTTTCTAACCTTAAAAACATTAGAAGTAGAAGTCAATTAATGTCTGGCCAAATCAAGAATAAATTTAATTTCATTTGGTATTCTAAAATATATATAGTTCTGAACTAGCAAACCTGAGTATAGATTAAAGAGTCAAGTCCTTTTGACATGAGAATTTGTTTAAAATTCTCTACTTGAATGGTTAAAAATCAAGTGATTGTTCCAGTCTACGAAGAGGCAAGCAATTTATCGAAAGAAACAAACCATTAGAGAGAGAGAGAGAGTATTAATTTTTTCTAAAATTTCTTTAGCATGTTCTCCATATCATTTGCAGAATAAAAACTATAGGTCAAACTACCTTTATCACATAAGTAAATAGATGTTGGATTGACTAAATTCAATAACTTAGTTGTATTAATTGGAAGGGATGGATCTCGGGCAAGAAACCTAATTCATTATAGCAGCATCCAAAGCATTAATACAAGGATCAATAGAATATATGTAAAATTTTCAGCACCAAGAACATGAGAACTTTTCAATAGAACTCATCCGATGAGGTACAATCATGTAACAAAGTGATAAATTCCATGGGTACAGATAGAAGCTTAGTTTATATATATATATATATATATATATATATATATATATAAAAAAACCCAACTATGTTCAGTTAGTTACCCACATGCATTCAGAAAGAAAACCAAAATCTAGATTCATCTTCCATATCTGTGAAACCAGAAACCAATACTTGGAAGATCTTATTGATAAAGAATTTTCAACTCAAAAAGCTCTTTGGCTTTTGAACCCTTGACTAAGTTTATTCTCAAGGTGTTTTTTTTTTTTTTAAGTAGTATGTATCAAGAAATTGCCAAAAAGAAGTGCAGGGAAGCCCTCTATAAAAGAATCACTTTCAACCTACTACTACATGGCGGTAAGGCGATCAGTTATGCCAAGGCATGTGAGGACCTGCTGCGGACAAAAGTAGTAGGAGAGAATCCAAGAAAGTGGAAGAGCAACCTACAAACTAGGCATGCTAGTCCTAAATTTAATTGCTAGCTTGAAACTCACTACCACAAGCATCTTGCAATATTTTGAAAATGTCATATATATAACTAAAATGGTATTTCCCTAATAATATAGTAATATATACATACCTGAAACATTACTTTCTCGCAAATGGGCCATTTGATAAAGTCTCTTCATCATCATAATCATATTGGAAGCCTCATCTCATCTATCTAGGTTGGTTTTGTGAGTTGTTATTTATAAAGTATAAGACTAGATCAATCCAGAACTATACGTTTATGGTGAAAGTTATAACTCTGTTTTTGACAAACACGTGTAGGTTTTCCTTTGTCTCCTTCATCCAGGGTCACATTTAATTGGTAACAGTTGACGACTCTGCGAATTTAAGGATTCCTCACAGCCCTTAGAACAGGTATTTCCCATTATAAGGACTTGCTTAGCTAAGAATTCGTTAGGTCATGTTTCGCCTACTAGTCCTGAGATTTAATTCCTACCTTGAAACTCCCTACCATAGACATCATGAGTTATTTTGAAAATATCATGATAAAATGGTATTTACCTAATAACACCGTGATATATACCTGAAGTGCTATTTTCTAACAAAGGGGCCAATAGATAAAATAATAAAAGCCTCTTCATCATCAAAGTCATCATGAAAGCTTCATGTATAGGCTTTTCAAGTTGTTTGTTAGATCTATCCAGTAGGGCTGAACAAAACCGGATTGCAGACCGGACCGGACCACAAAACCGGACCGGACCGGACCGAATTTGTGGTTTTAGTGGTCCAAATCCGGTCTGGTCCAAGCCTTTTGGGATCCGGTCACCAGACCGGATTTATTAAAATAATGAGTTTTTTTTTTTTAATATACGATGATGAAGCTGATTTATGAAGATAGAGTTGACAGGACGTGTTTATAATATGAAGGCCTGGGTCAACCATTGGGTTAGGTCCGGTCCAGGGGTGAGTGATGATAGTTCAACAGGCCCAAAAAACATTGGATCATGATGATGTGCCCATTTCAGAATTGGTTACTATAATCAGGAACCCAATTCAGGCCTTATAAAAGTATACTTTTTGTAGGATTTTACATGTTATCTATAGGATATGCAACACCCGGCCCAATTTGCACCATACCCAACCAGATATAAGCAGATCCTAGTAACTGGCCCAACTAGGGCCTGGAACTAATTGAAACTGGTCAAGAACCTATCCACTTGGTAAATCTGCACCATGGGTCAACATTGTTTCTTAATCCGTCTATTTTTTCTACTCAAATCATGGTTAGTTCTTTTGACAAGCATGATTTCTGGAAGGCTGGAATGACCAACATGAGCTTGGATCTCGTCTTTTTAAGGGAAAAAAAATTGAAACCGGTCTGGACCACTTATAAGTGGTCCACCCGGACCGTTTTGGACCGGTCCGGTCCTTCATTTTAGGACGGACCGGAAATCCGGTTGTGCAGCCGTACTATCTAAAACTATACCCATCCAGTGTAAATCATAACATCCTTTCAAACAAACACATTTATAGGTTTTTCTTTGTGTCCTTTCTCTAGGGTCACATTTGGTAACAGGTAAGGAGTCCACAAACTCAAAGATTCTTCATTGCCCCTAGAACAAGGATTTTCTCACTGAGAATTTGTTTAGTTAAGAATTTCTTAGGTCAAAGTATGGCAACAAGTGAGAAATCCACATATTTGTAAATTTTGTACCATCTCTCTTTTAGTTGAGGACTTTCACATCCCACAAGGGATTGGTCATATATGAATCCACAAAAATGAAGACCTCAAATGCCTATATTCTCAGAGATTTACAAGTGCCAAATTTGAAAAAGAAAAACTTGAGCTCGAACAACCTATGGAAAAAGGAAAATCTCCAAAAAAAAATCTCTATATTTTCGTTTGTTTTTAGGAAAGGACAAAAAAGGTTTAATTTTTCAAGTAAATTAACCACTCATCGCTAGTGACTTTTCTCCCCCAAGTTTTTCTATTGACTAAAATGCCCTCATGTTTCCCTCTCCTTCACTTGCCCCTTTCTTCCCTCCCCTTTCTTCATCATCTCAACAATGGTGATGGATAAGGTGGGTGGTAATATTAATTAAGGGAAAGGGAGAAATGGGAAAGGAGGGAAGAAGAGAAAAGAGGGAGGAAAGAATAGAAAATGGGGAAGGTGACTAATCACTAACCATTTTCCAAATCACCATTGTGGTTGTTGGTGAAGGAGAGGTGAGATGAAGGAAAGGGAGGGGGAAAATGGGAAAGTGAAGGAAGGATGGAAAGATTAGGTTCAGAAAGAGGCCTAGGAAAAGTTGGAGAGAGGCCTCCGGAGGCAAGTAGATTTCACCAAGAAGGATCCGATTGAAAAACTTTTTTTTTTTTTTTTGCTCTTTTTTGAAAACTAAGAAAAACATAGATATTTTTTTTATTCCCTCGTAGCTAAAAGATGGTGCCAATCTAAATGACCAACTGATGGACCCAAGGTTAATTGTAAAATTTGGTGCTCTGAGAAGTCACTGGAGGTAAGAGGAGGCATTTCTCATCTGACTGTCCAGGGTTCCATGCCACTTTCCTAAAAAAAAAAATTCAGTTGGACTTGTCATTTTAGCAAGCATGGTCAATGGCTTTTTTTCCTGGAGTATGGTTAATTCATGTGTGTCGCATGCTAGACTAAAACTAGGGTATGATTTAGTGTGAAATGAAATACCATTTTCAACTATTTTCTTCTTTGGTGACATTGTATCCTTCCTAATGCTACTTAGTAAGAATAATGATCATAAAATGGAGTGGTCAATGTTATATGTATTTGTACCGCTATCCTACCATCCGCTATAAGTGGTGATGACTTCAATTCATTGAGTGTTGGGGCATAGTTGACTCATTTCATACCACAAAAAGAAAAAGAAAAAGAAGAATAAAGAGACAAATGTTCTAAAATAAATTAATCAATGTCTAGTACTGTACTTCAACAAAAGTTTAATAGAGGCTATTACAAGCAATCTCTGTATGTCACCCACCTAATCAATGCAAATCACAACAATAGAGAGTTGATAAAGTTTTGATATGCTGCATGAAGGTACCAAATATCACTTTAATACGATCATCTTGACCCATGTAAGCACATTTTATATTGTTATTTGATTTAACCATATATTAATATTTATTTTAATTTTAGATTAGTGTCAAATTGGAATAAATGTTAATTTTCAAAGTTGGCATGTATAGATTGATAATAAGTACATATAGGTGGTGAAAACACAAAAATTTTTATCCTTTGCTAGTTTATCAAGGATACTACTACAAAATGTTGTGTTCGAGATAGATGGCATGGATGTAACAAGGAGTGGCAATCCTTGACACAAGCCACCCACCTCAAAAAGATAAATAAAAAATAAAAAAAACATACACGTGTAGTTTGTTGTTTAGATTGATACTTTTCACTTGCATCTGCAGCCGTTCGTATTAACATTTTGAATGTAACAAATGATATGTTTATAGATTGAAAGCCAATTCTAACCGATTCAAAATATTTATATTTAAATCCAATAACTTGATCCAAATGAAATCTCTTTATTCGATTTGATCTTTCAACTTTCAGATTTAGAACTAAGCTGGCATCTAGGAGTCGAGTGGTAACATATCAGGCTGGAGTTGGCCAATAGCCATCTCCAACGCTTGATTGAAAAAAAAAAAAAAAAAAGGACTCGTCTTACAAGTGTGGAAGGTGACGCCCACTGCCCACATCTAAGTCCAAGGTCATGTCACACATCTCTCTGACAGTTGTTTTCAAGTCCCAGTGACATGTCCTTTTTTGACTCCTCATTTGTCCCATGTCCTATCTTTTCACTCGACTATCTTTATACATCTTAATTTATACTTTTCTATATTCTATACATACACATCATATGGTTTTATGGGGTTTTTATTGAAAAAAAAAAAATGCATGGGAGCCCTGTATCGAATAGGGAATATCATACATACATGCATCTAATGGGGAATCCATATAGAAAAATTAATTTATTTTTATCATTTTTTTGGCTGTTGCTGTGGACCTTTATTTCCTATGTTGAAGATCGACGGCGACTCTCGCTATAACAAGTGAGGGTCACCGTCGACCCTGAAAAGGCATAAACTCATCACCTTCTTCCTATGTTTTCCAAATTCAATCCAATGATGGAGAAATCCATACATGCACTACTTGTGTATCAGTATCTCTTATTTTTACAAATTATATGTTAGGCATGATACAATGTGGCTAGGATCCAATAATTTGTAATTCAGTTTCTTTAAAGAATGCCCTCATCCTGATGAAAAACAACGTTTGGAACTGAGCAGAAGGCTTTCCTTGGAGAGGAGTCAAGTTAAGTTCTGGTTTCAAAATCGGCAGGCCCAAATGAAGGTAATTTCATAGCCCCAGATCTGCTGTGTGGGATTTATATTCATTATTATATTTGGGTAAGTTGTAATTGAGACTATGGAACCCAATTATCACAGACCCAACTCGAGCGCCATGAGAATTCACTCCTTATACAAGAGAATGACAAGCTCCTAGCCGAAAATCTGACAATTCGGGATGCGATGCGGAACCCAATTTGCAGCAACCTGTGGAGGCCCGGCGATGCTTGGTGAAGTGTCTTGAGAAGAACACCTTAGGATAGAGAATGCAATGTTGAAAGGTGAACTAGACCGTGTTTGTGCCCTTGCAGGGAAGTTCTTGGGCATGCCAGCCACTTCTATGACTACCTGCTTTTCAATCAGTGTAAATTACAAGTACCATAGATCCTAGATGCTACCGATATTGTATCACTCCTAGCATATAATTTGTAAAAAATAAGATACACAGGTAGTGCAGGCATGGACTTCTCCATCATTGGATTGAGTTTGGGGAAGAGAGGATGACGGAAGAAGGTAAGGAGTTTATCCCTGCTCAGGGTTGACGGCGACCCTCACCTGTTATAGTGAGGGTTGCCATCGACCCTCAACACAGGAAATGAAGGTTGATAGCGACAACTGAAAAAAAAATGGTAAACGAAGTTGGTTTTTGTAGGGGTGTACGGCGGGTGGCTTGGGCGGTTATTGGGCGGTTTGAGCGGTTTTGTTTTATGGCGGTTTGTAAAAAATAGAAAACCGTAACTGCCCAGAATATAGGCGGTGTTGGGCCGTTTTTTAGCGGGCGACTGGGCAGCATGTTGGTGGCGGTCGTTGGTATTTGTACTCATCTCTCTCTTTTTTTATTTCTAATAGAATGTAACTAAAGTTTCAAAGTACTTAACATAAATAATAAAAATTAAACATGATTTTTAATAAAAGTCAATAATTAGTAATAAAAAAAATTCAACTAATTATATCAATGTAAAATTAAAGTCCAAAGGCATCACCAAAATTAAAAAATACAACCACTTATATAATCTAACATCCAAAAGTAAAAAATCTAACAAAGAAACATCTAAATTCGAAAATTCAATGTCTAAATTTCAATAAATAAACCTCCAAATTTCAAAATTCAATGTCCAAATGCTAAAAGAAATTCAAAATCTGAACTTCAAGTTCGTAAAGATCGATATATAATTTGAAGCAATCCTACTACAACCCAAAAAAAAAATCATAGTTAGAATAATAATCGATAAAAGATAATAAACATCAATGTTTAGTTTAGTGATAAAATTGTAAGGTTGTCAAACTTTCATACAATATAATCTAGACTTGTATTGGATTGCACTAGGATTTGGAGTAGAAGTGTTATCCATAAAGAATAGATGAAGAGGTTTCTTTTTTTTTTTTTTTTAATAATGAGCGGGCGGGGCGGTTTGAAACCGCCCACTCAAATGTCAAACCGTAACCGCCCGCTCATTAGTACGGATTGAAACTGCCCCGCCCGCCTAAAGGCGGTTTTGACGTATATCCACTTGTAGCGGGGCGGAGCGGGGCGGGGCGGGCGGGTTGACGGGTTACGGTTATTTTTGTGCAGCCCTAGGTTTTTGTGTACAGATTCCCTATTAGGTGCATGTTTGCCTAATGTTCCCGTTCGGCATAGTAGTGTCCACCTAAAGTATTTTTTCAGGTAAAATCCCCTAGTTTTTTCCTTTCTTTATTTTTTTATTTTTGGTTAATTAGGAAGATTGTAGCTGCAAGTGCAAGTAGTGATAAGTGATAGAGCTCTTTTTTTTATCTATTTTCTCTGCCCTCCTCTCTCTCTAGTTTTGTATTTTCTTTCTTCATTCCATTAAGAGGAATTTACCCGAAAAATGACCTTAGATGGCCACTAAACGAAAAATCCTCCAGTAGTTCATATGATACGAAACTGGTATTCCCGCCAAACTTTTCTCTTTTTTTGCCCTTTTCCGACAAACGTTGACGTCGTCGCTCATTTCAATGAGTCCAAGCATCTCAAGATTCTACTTCATCGCTCATATCAATGGGACCAAGTGTTTCAAAATTTTGCAGAGCGACGACTTCGTCACTTATTCTACCCCTTCAGCAAGACTTCATAAACGATTGAGCAACGACGTTGACGCTGATCTTAATTTGAAAAAAAATCATTAGATCCACAATGGTGTGCATGTGTACTACTATGTGTGGCGTCGAGGGGGAGATGACCCGTTTTTTTTTTTAAGAAAAGGATGACTTTTTTAGTGTTTTTTTTTTTTTTTTGCCCTTTTTACATTGCTTTTTTTTTCTTTGTCGGGTTCCTATTAATGATGCTTGTTTTTTTTATTTATCATCTTATGGGGCATTCAGAAGTAGGATAATTGGTGGGTCTTTGAAGGGAATCAATCGATGAATTTATAGGCTTGAAGCTGAACAAATTGTAAAAGAATTGGGATATATTATCATCAACATCGAAGGCTTATTGGGAAATGATATGTTTCATTTAAAAGTCATGTTTCATTAAGGTTTGGACTTTAGAGTCCACCAAACTTAGCTTCAGAGAGTTCACTTCACCATTCCAACTTTTGATGGTTCAGTTCACATGGTTTGAGTTGATTGTATCCTTTTCTGATGGTTCAGAAATTGTATAAAGGAAATCATTTATTGTTTATTTTGATTTTTTAGGAGCCTTCTGCTTCTTATACGAAATTAAAAGTGGCTGTGGCAGGAAAATGATCAATGGGGGCATCATTTGTTGCATTTCAATGGATCTCTAAACACAAACTGGGATGTCTGGTATTATTGGGGGGCGATCATTCGTTTATTCCTTCAATGCTAAGAGTGCAAAAAAAAAAAAAAAGAAAAAAAATAGTTATTTTGTTTATGGTACGCTCAACTACACCATCATCTACTTCTTCCAGTCATTCACCATGAAAAAGATGCAATGACATGATTCAATCATGGCTTCTGACCACATATCCTTCTGATCTCCAACAGGGTTATGTACACTACTACTATATCATTCAGAAGCCCGATCAAGAGGGGAAAATGGAGTGACTGATTAATACAATGGATAGACGACAAAAAGAATACCTCCACATGATATGATGCTTGAATCTATGATGCTTCAATCCAAAACAGGTTGAAAAACAACCTCTAAGACCATGTTGCAAAGTGTTGAGGAAGAAGGAGTCAACAAAATCACCGGACGGGGGGAAAACGATGGGGAGGAAGAAAGGAAAAATAGGATTTCGGTGGTTTTATAAGGTATAAACTAGTGAGGACGTTGTCGCTCAATGAAAACTTCAATAAAAAAACGAAAGTGATCTCAGGGGACCACTTTCGTATCATATAAAATATTGGAGGCTTTTTCGTTTAGTGGCCATCTAAGGTCATTTTGCGGGTAAATTTCTCTTCTTTTAATACAATTTTGTAATTCATCATAAAAAACGAAAAAAGTGCAAGTGATGGGTACTTAGAAGTTGGCACTTACCAATCCAAAGAATACTTAGGCCTGTGGTTGGAGGCATTTCTGATGAGAATTGTCTCTCTAAGATTTTTAAAATTGGTTCTTGATCATGTACCTCTATTTGATACTTGTTTAATGTTATAATTTTGAATATTAGTCCGCCAATGATATTACTTTTAGTCTTTTGAATTCATAATATATTCATAATGCTGGGTGGGCTTCAGCATTTAGAGATCCACCTTTGGGGACAGCATTTGTGAAAATCTAAATTCTCCCCAACATTAAATTATCAAAATGCTTACAAGCAAACAGTTCTTGTTGGTGGTGCTACTCTATTTAGGAAAGCCAATGCACAATGATTCCCTAACTATCTGAATGGCCCAACCAAAAGGACAAACCCCATTAATAATAGGGTCCAAGCCCAGGTCCATAAAAATGATTTTTGTGGTACTCAACTTAGGGGGGTTGGGTCATGAGGTAAGTAGACCTCAAGTGAAGTAAGGGAGCCCTTGGGTGAGGTCAGACAGCCCTCGGGTGAGGGAAGGTGGCTGCCCAAGTTCTAATCCTAGGTAACCAAGAACTAACGGCTCTTACCACTGGTGTATACGTAAGTGGTGATTCTTGAAGTCCAGGTCAACACTTGTGACACTTAATAGCTAGGTCTGAAACTTGGGTATGAGTCAAGTCTATATCCCAAATATATAGTCAGTATAATATATAATTTAAAATAATAAGAAAATAGTATGTATATTATACACTTTACGTAATATATATTGGGAAATATTCAAGTGAGAACTAGTTCATACCTATTATATGAGAGCTTTTTTATGGGGCCCAACTAGCAACTCATCCAAACCTAGCAACCAATAGGGAACTCCCTAATAGTCACTAATCCAAAGGATTAGCACACATCCGAAAAAAATGAACCGTTGGATCGGGTTGAATACTTTTTTGAATATGAAGCCATTAAACTTGTGGGCCACTGATGAAGGGGTTAAGGGCATGGGCTTGGGGTCAAACTTGATACTTGTGGTGGTCTCACATAGATCTTTTCACCCCCCCTGTCCCATCCCCAAATGGAGCCCACAATTGGGCCCCATAAAAAAGTTCTCACATAATAGGTGAGAACAGTCCCCACCTGTATATTACCCATAAATATTTACATAATTTTGAATATCCTAATTTACATAATTCTGAACATCCAAAGATTGTAGCATACTGGCAGTTTTTCTTTCTTTCTATCTTCTTAGTGATTATTACAAAGTTTAGACGCTGGCTAGAGAACCACAATGTCTGAAAAAAATGCTCCTGTTAACAATAGTAGCCTAATCATATAAACCTTGAAGTCAAGCTAACAAAGTTTAATGGCTTTAGTAGCATGAAGATTACTTTGCAAGTCAACGAGAGACAACGGTCAGATCAATGTGAAATTGTATCTAGTATAATTCACACGGGTAGAGCCGTAGAGGCCGGGTTGAAGAAATTATATTGATCAAAAGTGGGCTCTAATGTGATCTTTAAAGGGGCATTTTAGAAGAATATTTACCTATTCATCAGTGATAGATCGATTTTGTAAGAGTTATTAAGGAGCCAGTCTCAGATGAACTCAATGGAATCAAGTCTCGAGCATATAAAAGGTTGAATGAAGGCTTGTAGCACTTGAATCAAAGACAAAGTTTGCCATAAACCCTAGGATCCAGATTTGACCCCAGTTATGAAGAGTTTTTGGAGGCTCAATTCCCCAAAAGTGGCTCAAATTTGATAGTCCATATCCACAATACTACTCACATGATTTAGATATCAATAAAGGCTTTTGGATCCAAACTTGTGTTGAAGTGGGGCTTGTTTATCCTTTCAGACAGTTGAAATCAGGAATTATTGAATTTGGGCTTGAGATGATTGAAGCTAAAACCAAATACTCACCGTCTTAATTCAATTTGTGTCCCATCATATAATTGTTTGAGATCCATGAAGACATTTTCTTTTATTCTGTATGCAATGTTGGATTGACGTCTTCTATTCTGGTTTATTCGGACCGGTCTTAAGCGTGAACTTGGATCTAGGTTTAGCATTGACGTGTATTTTGGTCTTAATTCTAGAAGTAAAATGAATGAGAGAGAAATCTTTTGATGTAGGTATATTGTTGAACCATAAAATTTATTAGTGTTTTTTCCTATATGATTGCTTAATTAGATTGTGTGTGGATCATGATTGTCCGTCAATGATAGATTTTCAGTGCTGTATGTGCATGATGCTTTAATATGGCATTTTCAACAAAAAAAAATTCTACATGGGCCTGACGCCAAGCCCGATGAGTGGCCTGACACCAGGCCAAGAGCCATTGGATCGAGATCCAATGGCTCTTGGCCTGGTGTCAGGCCACTCATCGGGCCTGGCGCTCCGAACTCAACCAGAAAGTTATTGGGGACCGATGGCTTTTTAACTCTGGCACAATGATACCATGTCCCTGTCACCTTAATAAGATTTTTTCTCCCTAGGGAGGAGGTAATAAATCAACCCTCTTTACAAAAGATGGTGTCATCTTTGATATGATGAAGAAGAACCGGTTGCTAGAGCCTCACATCTGGGATGTCGAAGAACTTTCTCCTGAACCTGTGGGTCTAAATGAAAGTGCAAGCTAGACCAATGCGAAGTCCTTGAGATGGCGAATAGGACTACTTGAAAATTATGAGTATTTAAAAAATACAAGTCCTAATATGAACAATGATCCCTCAATTTAAACAACAAGATATATCTATGTGTGGAGCCAATTTAGTGATCAAATGTGCTAATAATTACAAGTTAACAAATATGCACTATTAATAGTGGGCTCAACCACTAATAATATGTCAATGAGTTTGTAATTAATACAATTTAGCACATGTGATTTGATTTGTATGTTAATCCAGATAAAATATGATTATCTCGCACATGTATTTCATAGCATAAATCTAAAACAATGACGCACGATAGAGATAGAGACACACAATAATTTATAGTGGTAATTAGGTCCTTGACCTACGCCCACTCCCAAGACAACCACACACCACCAATAGTCTCTTGGCATCCACTATTAAAGGTTTTCAAAAGGTGCACCTCATAAACATTTACAACTAGTTTTTTGATAATGTGGTTCGATTATGAAGGTCTACTCCACCAGTCTATTTTTATAGTGGCTCGATCATACAGGTCTAATCCACTTTATAATGATGAAAGAAATAAAAATGAAACAAAAACGCTTGCCTCTTTTTAGATGAATCTAACTTGATGTACATCTTGTGCAACTTGAACTTGAACAATGAATTTTGACTCATTGATGAGCTCCTTAGTGATGTAGATGCTCCAATTGTGCTCAACCAAGAGAGTGGGAGGTTAAGTCTATGATAACTATGGTATGCCTTTGAGATTAGTCCAATCTCTAGAAATGGATTCTTCCACAAGGCACTCCTTGATAAGGTTTGAATGCTCATGCTCAAAGATATACCTATGAGGATCTAAAAGTGTGTGGATCAAGGTCTAACCGAATTTTTCCTATGGGGAGTAATCGCATTTCAGAACACTAGATCATGATTCCACTAGTAACTCTCTCTTGTGATCTGAATGCTCTTACATCTAACTATGAAATCCTTAGAGAATAGTTTTATCTATGCATTGAACCAGAGTTTGACCCATTTTTAAATATACCCAAAATACCCCTCATAATAGCCGAATGACAATCTCCACACTTTCTAAGGGGGTGTTTGGAAACAAGATATTTTAAGATATTTTATTATATTATCTACTAGTTTAGAATGTAATATACTAACCTAAAAAGAAGGTGTTTGGATAACTTAGAAAGGATTTTACAATATCCAACTTTCTTCCAAAACCTTCATATTACATTATTCAAAGATATGCTGTATAAAGTAATCTTTAAAAAATCTTTTTTAACTACAAATGGAGAGTTTGAGTAAAAACCATATGATAGATCATGAGCAACCATTAATTACAATGGCCCACTATAAGTTTTAACATTTATGGGTCCCACTATTAGATTGGCCCCACAGTGCTTACAAATTTAATGTGCGGTCCTATAGCCATATCACGACTACATAACCCTTGTTAATTATCAATATTAGGTGGGTCCTACAAATGTCACGCTCGGGGCTTTCATTGTGATTACCAACAATTAGGTGGGTCCCATACTATCAAAATCAGCCAGATCCCATGATTACCAATATTGAATTGTGTGATTGTAATTATCAGTTTACCATCATTAAATGGGCCCCACTATTTGATAACTCTCCTACCGTTAATATGACCACAACATCAAATAGGTCCCACAATGATTTCTCATAAAAAAGCTCGATATGGCCATTTGTGATAATCACCATTAGATGTATATAGTATAGCTACCAACGTTAGGTGGACCCACCTTAATTAAACAACATTGCTTGGATCTCATGATTTAATTTAATATTATATTTTTTTTTCCAATAGATGGGTCCTACCATGATTATTAACACATGTGATTACTAATTAGTGGGTCCTATATTGGGTTAATTGATTATATTCTCTTCATTTCTTATTTGGTACATCATCTTGTGAGTTTTTTATAAATTGTCAAACGCTTCAAAGGGATTTTAAAAACCAGTGAAGATTGCCAAACATCATAAGTGACACAATATAATAATATGACACTATTTTATTCTATGATAATGAAATCTTATAATATTTAAACTTGTTGATATTATATTATGCACTTATCCAAAAACCCCCTAAGCCAGAACTCGGTCTAATCGCAACCAGACCAACTCAAAAACTATTATAACACTAAAATCAACTTAATTAACACCTAAGTAAGATTATTAATACTAGTTAAATTTAATTAGGACTGGTGTTATAAAAGGTATATCTCACTCTAGTCAAAGTAGTACCCAAGCGTGGATTGATCTCATGTAAACCAATGCACCCATAATTAATTAATAAAAAATGATGAGTGATTATTTTTCATTGTTTGATGGGACGCGATGCCTCCATTAGGCATGGATGGTTAAGAGGACACTATGGGTAATCATTGACTAATGTCGCGATAAAAAGGTGAACAAACAAGGTGTGAATGATATGATAATGTAAGTTAGGAGTTTGGAGTTTTTGAGTATCTCATGCATACTTTTTGCAAGGGATGCAATACTTTACAATGACGCCTATCCTAGTATTGCTTTTATCTGAGAATGCTTAACTCCAGAGTTCTTACGATTTCTGGGGCCCGCACGATTTTAAAACGTACTATGTCGAGTTAAGACGGAGTTTGACTTATAATTATCTGATTTCGATGTGGTACTCATGTAATTCTATACATTGCAAACCCAGATGTCGAAAGACACCCCGACAGATGCCCTTCTTATGGAGCGTCACAATCGTATGGATGCTACACTTTCTGTAGGTGGACCTTCCCAAAATTTTACTTCATAAGGAATTTGTCCCACCATAAGATTGAGCACATGAAAATTTTGAATCATGTACGCTTAATCTGATGGTGGCACCAACTCTTATAGAAGTACAAATTGAAGACGGAGTGACTTCATGTTTAGTGTCTCGGATTTTTAAGATGTGGGCTCCACTATAGCGTTTCGCTGCAGTCATTTAGGGATCGTTTTTTTTTTTTTTTTTTTTTTTTTTTTGCAGTCATTTACATATGTAAATGATTCATATGTACAATATTTTTATAAATCATCATGTTGTTTCGCCTCCCTTACCTATGTGACGCAAATCAAGTGTGAAAATAGTGTAAATAACGTCATTTTCACTCAAAGATTTTCACACCTCTTTTGCAAAATCACTAGTATACACGTTGATTACATTCTTGCAGGATCCATCAACCACCTTTAGTTTTTTTATTCATGTGGGTCCCATATTTGTAATCCAAGCCGTTCAATTTGTTTATTAAACTAATAAATTTAGAGACTTCAAAGCTGATTATCATAAATCTTCTTAAATTTTGAGTAATTTATGAAAAGTCCCAAGATATAGATCTACTTTTTGTTTAACTGCCATGGGTAATTCATGATCTGAATCATTCAAATATTCTTGTGTTAATTGTAGCATCAAGAATTTCACATCTTAATTCTGATGGATCTTGTGGAATTTGTGAAAATGTAAAAAAAAAAAAAAAAGAAAATTTATATACATCTAACACCATTAGATGCAATGGTGATCAAAAAATTCATACTGGGATTTCTTTGGGATTTCTTCCTTCTTGTGATTTTGTGTGAACTGTTGAAAATCATGGCATGAGAATTTCAGGCATTTGCAAAGAAATTATGTGATAATCGGGTTGCAAGTCAACATTGTTGGAACTGGGGATGTTGGACAGGATCAGGTAGACAGTTGCTAAAAGTTGGGTGATGTCCCAAACCGGACCAAGTTGTGCTTTTTAATTTGTGATTGGCAGCTATGCCTAGTCATGAAGAAGATGCAAGTACGTTTGGTAGTTTCAGTCATCACTGTCGTTCCACATGATTTGATTATATGATAGAAATGATTTTCCTAAGTAAGAAAATATGTACTTTCTGATCTGAGAAGGCAACTATGACATTTTATCGTTCCAATGCTGTGCCACAGCGGATCAAAAGAAGATGAAGACCGGAGAAGAAGACCGTTTCTTGGTCTAGGTTGCAGACGAGATGAAGACTGAAGATTTGGACGCTTTTGCAGAGGTGCTAATGGTAGAAAAAGAAGGGAAGATTCGCCAAGTCTCTCGTTGTTTTGAGGGAAGAGATCAGAGGATTGTCCGACCTACTGCTCGAACTCTGCTTGCAGAGGAAGAAGGGTGAGTTCGGGTCTCGTGTTGCCGAGAATCCGGTGCTTTCCTCGCAGTAGGACGACCGCAATCGCTACAGCCGACGCCGCTCGCCATCATCGGGGAAGAAGACGTAAAGAGGATCCGAGTTGGTTCTGTTTTAGTTGCAGGAAACAGAGCAATTATAGAAAAAGAACCGTTTAGGCCTGGGTTCTATTGCAGTTCAGGTCAGAACTAACCCGCAGTGAACTTGTTTTGTTCTTTCTTCTTTCTCTCTTTCTACTTTTAACTTGAACTTGAACTCTAATTGTTATCTATTAACTGTTTATGATCTTATTATTTGTTCAAACATGCTATGGATGAATGGATGTGATGTAGAAACCAAAATCTATGTATGACAAACAGGTTCAATGAGTTACACAGGCTTCCGCGAAAATAAATGTAACACCTCACATGTGAAATCCTATGGGAACTATCGCTTGGGGAATAAATATGCACAATAGTTGGTCGACTCGAATCCTCATGCGGCATGGTGACTCGGTACCCATGCGTGATTAAGGAATCTCGGACCGGGGGCGTCCGCGTCACACAATATATGTGTGTAGCTTCCTCATAAAATTCCCATCACTCCAAACATGTAAATCTGCTTGAAATAACACTTAGATTGACAAAAGTTACATTACATACAAGATAATGCAAAGTGCAAGATGAGAAGCCTCAGAAGAGTGCAGAGAAATTTTTTTTTTCACATGAGATTTTCATTGGGTAAAGGGAGAGGAAGAATTACAATATCTTAAATCCTAGAAGGGATCATTGGAATGGTGTTCTGGAGGTAAGCAGCAGCCGCTGCCACGCCACTACCCAGTTTTACTGGGTACCCAATATCCTTGAGTATCATTTCCACACCGCTCAGACAGCCCAGCAATTGCAGCTGCAAAATACTCAGAATGTTGCATTATCAGAAACTATCAAAATGCAAACCATACTCAAAACATGGCTACATGCAAATAAATTCTTGGCAGAAATGACATTTGACCAGAAAAATGGTAGGAAAATGATGGGTAGGTTATTCAGCTATTAGATCTCAAAAATAAATAACTGATGGTGCATTTGAAGCACCTCAAGTTACAAGTGGCTTGAAAATTCCCAAAAAGCAGATAATCATCCATTCTGCAGAGTATTTGAGGTGCCAAAATTGGAAAATGAACTTGATGGGATACTTTTTTTATGCCTTCTCAATTGAAATCAATACTGGCACAGTTCTGGGTTACTGATATGAGGCAGAAAAAGAAAAGGATTTCTGGGTCTGCGGTCGTGATTTGGTATTCTCATCTATGCGGTTATTTTAAGGCATATTTCCCCATAAAAATCCCTTTTAAAAAAAGAAAAAGGAAAAAAGAAAGTACCTACCTATATTGGTACCCATTTCACAACAGAAATATGCAAACAGAATGAAGATCTATCTGTTCTAACAAAATACTCAAACCAACATACCATCTAGGTGACATTCAAATCTCCCACAGAAAGATGAGGGCAACTGGTATGAAGTAGAGATAGCACATCACATGTCTAGATGGATTAAGAAGTTAGTGGAATATATTGGAAATAAAGCTTTTGATCCTCAATTTAGCTATCGAAAAGAAGTTCAGATACATCTCCAAATACGATTGCAAAGGGTATCAGCAAATACACATTTCAGATTCTTGCTAATTCACCAATAGTTTGTTATGGTTGGGAGTTTCTATTCGAGGACCCCTTGACATTGCTTCCTTGATCGCCCCTCAAACATAGATGAAGGGCCTTTTTTTTTTTTTTTGGCTATGTTGGACTATTAATCATCAGTGATACATTTAGTTTGAGGACCCACGTGATCCCTAGGCAAGTGTATGAAATAAAGGTGCCAACACCACTCGACCATGAGTGTGTTGGCAATGAAGGGCCTGTTTGTTTGCATTAGAATGCATAGGATTCATACCATAAGTGGAAATGAAAATCAAAAGGTGAATTTCCAAAAAAGAGCACCAAATCACCTTTTCTTTTGGGGAAATACATTCAAAATAAGATGGAAATGAATACCCAGCCATCACCCTAGCAATTCAATGCATAGAGAAACGAAGGTCCTACATATCTACATCTCCACCTTATGTCCTTCACCCTGCACCACATATCGTTCACCCCTCACCTCTTTAATAATCTCTAGGTAGAGTTCATTTCACCACAAATTCCTATATATTCAATTCCTACGTATTTTATTTTAGTGCAAACAAAGGGGCCCTAAGTATTTTCAAGCCGCAAAAGGGATTTATCAAAATATATGGTCGTCATTATGGGATTAGATTTAAGATTTGATGTAAAAACAGAAGTTAACTTGGTCAAGCTAAGGCATATAAAGCAGACATTTTAAACATGTGACAGAGTAGGTGGGGATTAAATGAGCAACCAACTAATACTGGGAATTCTGAAAACATACCTCATTAACGTTGCCGAGATGCCCAATTCTGAACACCTTTCCAGCTACTTTATTCAAGCCCAACCCTAAGCTTAAGTTGTATCTTTTCCATCCTCTCCTCACAATTTCTGCACTGTCAATATAAGGTGGAACAACCACTGCAGTGACAGTGTCGCTATACCATTCCTCCTTTTGGGTGCAGTTCTTCAGGCCCCATGCCTCAACGGCAAGCCTGGATATTGAATTTATAAGATTAAGATTAATTATCCTTCAAGCACCCAAAAACAGGACTAACCTGTGAAGATGATTTTAGAAGTTTTCTGAAGTATTTGATCAAAAAACTTCTCCAACCATGAGAAAATGTTGTTTATATTATATTGTGAATAGAAGATGCAACAACATCAGCATGGTTAGTGTTGCATCTAGATGTACCCAAATCACAGTTGAATATTATATTTGTTCCCTTATCCACTTAGGGTGGAATTGGTAACATTTTGTTAGAGACAAAATATTCAGTACTGCACAATTTTGGAGAAACCCAAATATTTTCTTAAAGTAGGATAAAAAATTGTAAGGGGTTTCTACCTTGTTGCTTTCCCCAGACGGCCATGCCTTGCTATCACATTCTCAAGCCCTTCCTCAAATATGAGATCCAGAGCTGCTCTAAGCCCATACAATAGTTGGATGGAAGGGGTGTAGGGCCAAAAGGTTCCCATGTTGTAGAACTTTAGGTAGTCCTTCCAGTCAAAGAACACTCTCACTGATTTAGCTGTTTTTGATGCTTCTATTGCTTTTGGGCTTGCACACACAATACCCATTCCAGTGGGCATGGATAGAGCTTTCTGAGAGCCTGTTAAGGCAACATCAATTCCCCATTCATCCATACGGAAATCAAGGGCACATATTGATGACACTCCATCCACGAGAAACAGAGCTGGATGCCTATAATCATCTGTGTTTCCACATTTGAAATGGTAGTACTTAGTATAAGCATTTGCGGCCATACATCCTTACAACATTAGTGAATGGTTGCTTGGAAATTTACCAAAAGTGAAAACAAAGTATTTCAGAGAGCAAAGAAGGTGATTTAAAAAAGAAGTATGTCTGGCCATAAGAGTAGCTTGATACATTACAAAAATTATAAACAGAAACATAGAAACAAATGGCCATGAAATAGCATTCAAAATAGCCACAGTAGGCTTTCTTGGTACAGTTAAGTGCATCAGTCCAAGTGTCAAATGACCAAGCCCATGAGTATTCTAAGATTCTAATATTGTGTTATAATTAAAGTATCTTAACTGTATTGTTATTTCAATGTGTCTATATAATATTCCTAAGTATGTCCAGAACCCGCATCCATGAGATGTCATATCAGACACATGTATTTTAGAAGTAAGATAGGATTCAGATACCATCTGTAGTAAGCTTATGTTATCAATTAGGCAAAGTAAAATCATAGATTTTGAATTGTAATTGCTTAAAGTTGTAACCTACTCATCAATAAGCTTCATTGATCAGCAAGTTATCAGCACTGGTCTTAAGAATAAGAGCGTTTATTCCATGCTATTCATCATAGATGTTTGGTACATAATGACCAACAAAACCAGATAGAGATGTATTCAGCTAAATATTATGTAAAAAGAGATAAAAATATGCCATAGAAATCATGCATGCTATCCGTCAAGTGCATCACAAAAATGGCTTAGTAGAACAAAATCCCCAAATACAAAAAAAAAACCTTATACACATGGATATATATATTTATATATATATATGTATGCAAATGCAGCATACTCATGCAGGAGGGAGAGAGAGAGAGAGAGAGAGAGAGAGAGAGAGAGAGAGAGAGAGAGAGAGAGAGAGAGAGAGAGAGAGAGAGAGAGAGAGAGAGAGAGGATTATAACTTTTGGTGGTATCGAGCAAGATCTTCCCCATGTAGGCCTACTTTTGTCAAGGCAGACAGTTGGATCAAAACTCGCATGAATCAGCATTTGGCCAAATATCACTGTGATTGGATGTTCGTCGATAGATTGAAATGATAACTGTCACATTCATCTATTCAATCCAACTGTGAATATCAGCTGATATGAGCGATTTTGTGCTAGTGGGCAATTGGAGGGGGAAGATCTTCCGTTGATTTAAATAGTGTATCTTGACAAGGACCCTCCATTGTGGATTTTTATCAATACTACCGCAGGTTCTCTCTATCTATATATCTATCTATCTCCCTCATATTATAAACTAAATAGCGAAAAAAACTTTTAATAATAACATGAAATATAGTGTATATGAAAAGGTGATATCTTAAGAACTATGCCCATGTTTAATGACTGGAAGACAAAATACAAAGATAAGTCTCACAACTACTTAGTAAACCCGATACTTACTTACCAAGTAATTTTCTCACAACTGCCAAATTATTGGTGACTCCGGTTGCTGTCTCATTGTGAACAATGCAAACAGCTTTAATGGTATGTGCACTGTCTGCTGCGAGTTTTGATGCCAGAACATCAAGATTAGCACCTTGTCCCCACTCACTTTCCACAACATCAACATTGAAGTTGAGGCGCTGCTGCTGATCAATCCAGAGAAGGCTGAATTGCCCAATCAGGAATGATACAATCCGATCACCGGGCGATAATGTGTTTGTAAGCGCACTCTCCCATGCACCAGTACCTGTACCAAAACAAAATAAAAAGGAAATTTATGTTAACAAACACATAAAAAATATAAAGAAACAATTCCATGTCACCATGACAAATTTCCTGCCACTGCTACAATCACTGCCTCTGTAACTAAACCAAACTGTCAGGCAATGGTGCTATGTCTTCTACTTAACTTTGCCTTATATTCTTTTAAGTTACAAATAGCAACAGCAGTAACAAATGAGACACTTCTCCATCAGTTAATTTGATGCAATTAGCACATGTACAAAGCAAAATGAAATATAGACAGAAGATATGTACTGTTATCTCTTTTATTATTAGTTAATATGAATTGTCTGAGGAACATAATCATTGATATCGAATATTAAGTAAAATTTATGAGAGTTATTATTGAAAGATAACCTGTGGTGGGAATAAGAAATGGAATTCCAGAAGTCGTCTTGAAAATCTTCTTAACATCCTCAAGAAGAGTCTTTGTCATGGCCGGCACTGCAGGTGAGCGGTAATCCTCATTGTTTCTGTTCATCGCCCGTATCACTGGTTCTGGGATATTTACTGGCCCCGGAACAAAGAGATGGTTCCTCCCCGGTCCATAAACATAGTCCATCTTTTCTTTGATAGTTCAGACAAATAAACCGCTTTCTTTCTCACTCTGCCTAGAAGGATATCAGGTTGACCCTTGGGAATCAGCTCTTCTACTACAGTAACAGATTTTCACAGCATTAGAAAGTAAATTCACTTCCTTAACTTTGTAGATAGAGAAATATAATGGACCAAAATTGAATCCTTTTTTGAGGAAACTGATTGAATTGGAACTTATGTGATGGTGTATCAAACTCAATTGAGAAATATTGATGCATGGCCTCACAAAATATTAATTTCATGTGCGCCTAAAATTACATAAAAGAAATATGAAGAACCTCACATCTAGAAAGAGAACAGTTGACCGCATTCAAGTTTCAATGAAAATGACTTCAACTAACTGCTATAAGTCCGCATTTCGGAGATCCAATGGACTCATATAACATGTCTCCCCGTGAATAGGCACAGAATTGAATTTCAATGTGTAAAAAACATAAAAAACAAAATAGTTTTCTCTTTGAAAGATCTGATTAACTAAATAGTTAGTCATGTCTTCTTTTTTCTTTGTAGTTAGTTATTTATTTATTTATTTATTTTGCTAGAGTTAGTCATGTCATTTGACAGAGTGATCAATCCAAGAGTTCACTCTTACTGGAATTAAAGTTGGTCCATAGCCTTTTAACTGAAGCGAAACCTCAAGAAAGTGTTGATGTAGATGAATTGATTTGACCCATGTTATTTCTTGATCCAATTTAATCAAATCATGTGCCCCACCATGAAGTGCATAGTGCCAAATTTGCCTCTAATTAAAATAATATACACCTTTTAATCTCTCAATGTGTAACAATTTGGATCAAGTCACTCGCTTTTTTCATATATTGATCGATCCAACAGTGTATGTCATTTCAATTGCAGTGAAATTTGACCCCACATGGCTCCGTTGAAGCTTAAGCATAATGGCGCATGTCACTCCAGCTGCAGTGAAATTTGACCCCACATGGCTCCGTTGAAGCTTACACATAGTTAGGAGTGTGATATGAATAGATTAAATCAAGCAAACATGACACCCAAATTTCACAACTGAAGCTTAAGTCATAGAAAAATAGTAATAGGAGGCCATGGAAGTGGAGAAAACTCTTCATAGCAGAAATTTGAAGTGTGGGCAGTTTCCTCCACCTGTTGTCCTCATCCAAACAGACCCTAGAATCCCTTCGAGGAAATAAATGACAAGCAGAGAATAGCCAGTAGGTAGAGAGATGAGGAGAGATCTAAAAGTGGAGAATCCAGTTACAGAGATTCACCAATCTTCTCTACTGGTGATTCTCCTCTGTGCTTGGGTTTGACCGGAGAAAGCATGCATAGAAAACCATCTTGAAACCAAATATATATATATATATATATATATACTATTATCAAATAGTTAAACGTCATTTTTTTTATACTTTAAAAAACCAGTTTCATTTGAGTAAAGGGTGTTCTCTCCACCCTTTGAAGGAGAAAACTTTTTTCTCCTACATTTTGAGTTCCCCCAAACAGAAATCCAAACAGGAAAAAAGTGGTTTCTCTGGAGAAAAGTGGGCAGCCCCTTGTTGTGTACTGATTGCTGATTATACTACAAACAGTAACATTTTTATCTTTTTGGTAAAGCTACAAACAGGAACATGGAATAAGATAAGATGACTGAAAGAGCAGAGCAGAACATACAGAACCCAACATACCCAGAAAACTCAATCCATGAAAACAGCATAACAACAAAGGTTTTATGAAAATTCAGACAACAGATACTGAAAAAAATGAGGTGTTTCAATACCTGAACTCCCTCCGACCAAGCTATGGATAAAGAGAGCCACCAACTTCAGTGGAGGAGACTAAAATCAGAACACCACACAAGAAATAGGCATTTTATAAGAGCCTGCAATATCAGTTGTACAATCCTCAAATTATATTTTTTTTAAAGGAAAAATGATACGTGGCCTCTTGTAAGTCTTTTATAGGCCATCCATTTACTTTACTTCTCCTATGAGCATTCCTCCAGTGTGCTCATGTGTCTAGTTCATGGGCCCATTTATGTCTATTTTGTCACTGGAAATGGGATATAGGATATAGATTCAAGTTTCTCTGTATGGATAAGCATTTTGTATAAAAAAAAATCACCCCATCAGAACATCCTGGCGTTTGATTTAATAGTTTTAAAATAGAGTTATCGTTTTAACCACAGATTTCTTTGTAATTCAAGTCAACCATTGGTGAAGAGTTGTAAGGGAAGAGAAATTGGGCCCAACATACAATTAGTGAGGATGTAAGTGTGAAAGGGCTTAAATTAATTTTAAAAAATAAGACCAAGTGGGCCCTTATAAAGTTCAACTTCACAATTTATTGATGGCAGTAGAATATTTCTCTCAATTGCAAAAGCCTGTGGACTGTGGAGAATCTCCACCAAAAGTGATCGTACTTACAACTTAAAAGAGTAGGGCCAACATGGGTTCTACGTGGCAGATAAGAATGCATGCAAGACCCTAAAATTGTGCGGCTGCAAGGGAGAGAGCACAGGATAATGAGAATTCTATTTCTACCACAATGTCTGTTGAAGGAGCCACAACCACCCACTTGTCTTTGGTTGAATGGAAGCACTGAAATGAAGATCAGCACAATCTGGGATCCTATCAGATCGATGGCTATTATTGCTTTAACCATTTTGATGAGACACAAATCACAGATAGCATGCAAAACAAGAAGGTGAGGAAAGTAGCTTAGTTTCTGCTGCAATTTGGATTTGTTCTCGAAACCCAAACAGAGACCAAATTAAGTTTTCCTCTTTGCATCCACCAAGTTAGGGTGGCAATGTTTTGAGCCCACACTCCAACCCAATCGAAACCTACCTGGTACTTCTGAGTTCAGGCTAAAAAATGGATCCAATCTATAAATAGGTTAAGTTCCAATTAGGGGTGCTCATGAACCGAGCCGACATGAGCCTGGCCCTGGCCCAGCCTTCTTTGGGCCCGGCTTGGCCCTTGGGTTATAGCATTAGGGCCGAGCTCAGTTTTTTAATTTATTTTGGTTAAATATGTGGACCAAGCTTGGATTCAATTGTAGAGAGGCGGGAGCTCGGCCTCGCTTTGAATATAATAATGGTGTTGGCAAAAAAGTGGTGTCTAGATTCAAACGCTAGAAATGTGATGCACAAACAAATAAAACAGGCAAGCTACCCTTGGGACAGTGTAAACTACAAAGTTTTTAAATTATAAATCTAACATGGGCTGGGCTCGGCTTTCACGCAGTTCGGGCGGGCTACGCTTGGGCCAACTAGTTATGGCCTTATTCGGGCCTGGGCCGAGCTCGGTCCTACAGCTTAGAAGCCGGGCCTGGATGCTCCTGAGCCCGGGCCAACACGGGCCATGAACACCCCTAGTTCGGATTGAGGCCCCATGTTCTACATATGGTTTATCATCTCCTCAAACATGGAAAACGAGTCAACACAGTGTCATGAAGATCACGCCAGCTGATGGACAAATCCATCATCGTTTCATGAAATATATAGGATCTGCTGCAATTTCTTTTGAGTAATGTGTACACTACACATCACATGTATATCTCCAGCTCTTGCTAGCTGTCTGGGCCGTGGGGAGGGCAGTTTTAGATAGTGGCTTCCTCAAAGAAGATTTTCTCCTTCCTTGACTCAATCCACCAACGCATAGCGACCAATTCAACTCAACTCAGCTCTTTTTACCTTGACCTGCCACTAGACCTGAACCTAACAAAAGATTAATTTGTAAGGTCTTGGCTGACATTTTACGCTCACTCTAGTTGTTCTAACTGCCATTCATGAGTGAGAAAAGAGGAGGGTGATCACAGTGCCTTGGGCCGGGCTTGGGTTTTTTATTTAGGCCCAGTTAATACATGGGGCGGGCTTGGATTCAGTTGTAGAGAGCCCGAAGCCCACCCCTACCCGAATATAGTAATGGCCTGCATAATCAAACTAATTAAGCTACCTTTAAGACAATGTAAATCTCCCGTTTTTAAATTATAAACCTAACATGGATTGGGCTTGGGCTTCATCTTGTTCAAGCGGTTTGGGCTTGAGCCATCTAGTTAAGGCCCGCTTCGGGCCTGAGACAGGCTTGTGCCTACAGTTTTGAAGTCGGGCCATGCTTGAATGTTGCTTAGCTTGGCCCGACCCATGAACACCTAAGGAAGAGAGGCCGCACAAGTAGAAAGGTGTGACAAACCTTGGGTATGTACGTTCGAACCCTCAGCAATGAAGTGAGAATTGTCGCTCCTTACTTTAGTCACTCCTTATAAGAAGCCGTTCTCTTCTTTCTCTCTTCGTTGTACGCAGACTGAACTTGGTAACTCACCAAGGCCTTCTCGAATTATTGGTCAAATAAAGTATCCATCTACTCCTTTCTTCTATTTTATTTCCTTCTCCTTTATTGAGTTTAGAATCAGATTCCCACGTTTGGCAAGTACATTTTGAATACTTGCCCATTAAAGTCGTGGACAAATTTTAAATTTTAGGAATTATAGCATTCAAAAGAATAATTTCATTTTTATTTTTTAACCATATTCACTTGTTAAAAAGTAAACATGTTAAAATCATGCAATTTGCAATTGTTCTCTAGCCTTCTAGGCCCATTATTAAGTGTTGTTAAGTGTGAAGAGCAATACAAAGTCATCATTTTTATTATTTTTTGGGGCAATAATGTAATAAGTGTTTATGGGATAAGTTGGTTAGAACACATGATTTCAAAATTTTGATATTATGTTAATACGTTAATTTAGATTTTTTCTCAAATTTCTCTCACACACGCGCGCACATTCACTCGCTCTCTTTTAATTATTTTAATCCATAACTGAAGTTTTAACCTATAGATCTTACTTATGAAAAGAATTTAATATGTTCTTTTTTCTTTTATTATCTTTAATGAGAAAGAAAAGCTGCAAAGCAGCTATCGATATTATTGAACCACGTACCATCATTGCCCCTCCTAGGAGAAAATCCTATACCTCTATCATTATAGGGACCCAATCCCGGATGACCCAAATGATATTGATTTGGCAGTAGGATTTATCTTGAGTGGACCCTACCTTTGATGGACGCAAGAATTTCATTTTCACCCACTTTACACTTTAATTAATTGATTACTTATCCTTGATTATGTTTTGTTGCATTATGATTGTGTCATGCATGGCTGATTTGCATTCATGCATCATTTCATAGGACCGGACCAGCTGCAGGGACCCACTTGGATGCCAATTATTTTAAAGTCTTGTGTTAAACTTTCTAAACCAAATAGTTGAAGCCGTAATCTTCGGCAATAAATAAAGTTATAAACGGCCGATATAGGCAATTAGCCATAAACTCAAGTGAACCAAAATTTTTAGTCTATTGTAAATACAAGTAGCTAGCACTTGTGACTTGACGTATCCTGCATCGATACTTGATAGGATTTAGGTTGCCGTTGGGGTGTAAAACGGGCCCGCAAGGCATGCCTGGGACCGGCCATGCCGTGTCGTGTCGTATTGTGCCTAGTTTGGTTGGGGGTCGTCCCGGCACGGCTCATGACACAATTTATGTCTTACGGCTCATAGGCCGGCCCACGTGACCATTTCGATTTCTATATTAAAAAAAAAGATTATATAAATTAAAAGAGACTTTTATGAACTTTTATAGTTTTTAACTTGAAATAAAATTGAAATTACTAAACTAAATACAAAAACATTGATGCTAATTTATAAATAAAAAATAAGAATTTAGTTACTTGAAGTTATTTTTTCATTTATATAGAAAAATTAGTATTTATTTTATATAAATGTCGGGCCAGGCCAGGATGGCTCATGCTTCGAGTTGTGCCATGGCCCAAGCACCCTGGCTTAGGACGGAACAGCCAACACTTTGGGACGTGCCATATCGTGCCATAGCCCAGGACCCTTGGCCCACTGGCCTAGACGTTGACCGCGTCGGCCTGGTCAATGTGGTCAACGGGCGGTGCCTAGACTAGACAGCTCGGCCCAATTTACACCCCTAGGTTGCAACCATATACATTATTTGAATCTTATATTTAATGAAAAAAAAAAGACTCGATTCTCTTTCTTGGTTTCACGATATTAAATTAGATACCTCATATTTTCGTGGTTTCACTTTAATTAGACTTACAAGCGGTTCATCCATGTATTTATTTCATGGTAATTCTTAAAAGATCTCCTCTTGTGATTGATGATCATCCCCTTAAAGTCTTTTTTTCACCCTTGTAAGATGGTGGTTCTTCTTAATATTCCAAGTATACCACCAATGCTATCGATTTTGGTTATAATTTTCATGAATTCCCTTCATTTTTGTCCATTTGAAACTGTGACTATGACTCTGATTGTGAGGAATGGAATTTAACCAAGGTCTATGCCAATCTCCTTAGGGGCGTTCGTGGTTCTAATTGGTAGCTCAATGCTGAGGCACTTCCCTTCTGACAAAACAAACAGGGATTAATCTTTTCCTATAGCATGGATGCCTGATGGCGAGATACGGGTGACTGAGTGTGTGGGTATGTGAGTATTTACCTAAGAAAAAAAAGAAATTACTCTTGGTAAAGAGTAGATATTGGCAAACTGAGGACAATGAATTTTAATTTATTTACAATTAACTAGTCACATGTGATGATTAACATACAAAATGCGGAAGCTTAAACAAAACAATCACCACAAATCAAACACCACTACACAAAGATTTATAGTGGTTCGACCTCAATGCTTACATCCACTACCGGTTTGTGACTCAACACCCCACCGGATTTCCACTATTATGCTTTTCAAAAGGCTAAGCAATAACCTCTACAATATGCTTTCCAAGGATAAGCAATAACCTTACAATGTTGTTTTTCTAGACTAAACAACAACCTATACACAATGCTTTTATATGGCTAAGCAATAACCTTACAAGTAAATAATTTCTCTCAAAGAAAGTGTTTTGACAAAAACACTCTAAGAAATTACAATTTAAGCTTAAATTAATTACCTCTAAATAGGCGGATATGAAAGTGAAAATCAACTCACACAAACACACTAAGAATTACAAAGATGAATGCTTATGAAGTGTGTGTGTGAAAACTTCAATCAAGTTTAAAATTAAAGTTCAATCAAAATATATGCTCAAGGCAATTAAAAGTTAAAAGCACTCAAAGATATGATTGAAGTAAAATGCAAATCACTTGAACAATTACAAACTTGTGAATGATATGAAAATCTAAAGATCACAAGTTGTATGAAAATGAGTAAGATTAATCAAGTGATGCATGTGCTATGTTGTTTTCAAAAACAAAGGTTTAACTAAGATTCAAATGAATGAAAACAACAAAGAAAGATTCAAACAAGTTAATGAATCATGCTATTAAAGAAATCAAAGGTTTTGGTAAAGCATGATTTAAGAAGATTTCTAAAACAAACTTGTTTTGAATCTAGGTGTAGAATCCAATAACTAAAATCAAAGATTAAGAGAAGAATGGATTCAACACATCATAGTTAATATGCTAAAAATCATTTACCAATAATTTAGACAAAGCATAAAAACATTTGATTAATAAAGGCAAAGCTTACTTGGTGGTTTAACTTCATTAATCTAAGCTTTAGCCTTTCCTAATGACCATTAGCCTTCCTTAGCTTGATCCCCTTTCTTTTGCTTCAAAATGCCTCAAGAAGGGCTTCAAAAATCATCAACAAAGGCTAAGGTATGAACTCACTTTTATATAAAAAGTGTTCAAACGGCTACCTGTCGGTCGACCGACACCTCAACGGTCAAGTCCCAACGGTCATATTTTTGAAACTATGCAGTTGTGGGTTAACAGACAGGTGACCGAGAGTGTAATTTTGTTCAGAAAACAGTTCTCTGGAATTCTAACCGAGAGGCTTTCGGTCAGCTTCTGAACCATGGTCGGTTAGCCGACACCTGACCGACATGCTAATCGACAGTGTGCCTAAAATCCCAACTTTTGCACATTTCAAAGTATTTTCATGTAGGGATTTTTGGGCCATTAAACCAAGCATGGAAACATGATTTAAACCAATCCAAGTGCTTTAAAAACATGAAACATAAAAAGCCAAATATAATTTGAAACTTTAAAGCATGGGCTAGCTTGATTTATAAATTCTTTTCAAAAACAAATGCATCCAAGATTTAAATCCAAAACATGCATGAAACATTATTTTTACAAGTCTTAAAAACAATGCATGTGTAAATCAAGATTTTAAGATTTTCTAAATCAATGCATATGTGAAAATTCAAATGATGATTAAAATGTTAATGCAACCATCAAATTGCAATGCACAAAATCCCTAACAAATATCTTAGGATTTCCCTATTGTACATACACAAAGGCCCACACACTCACACTACCCAAGTTCCTATTCAACGGACCCAAGGAGATGCCGGGTTATATCTGTGGATAGGGAGATGGCTCACCACTTGGGCTCCAAGTGGATTCGCAGACATTTAAGTTGATACAGCTTGATTCGAAACTTTACCAAGATATTCTCTTCAGTAATGGAGAAATTCAGGCTCATTTAGTTAAATGGATAAAATAAAATTTACAAATTTAAACACTATCAAAGTTGAATGCAATAGAAAAGACTCGTACAATATTGAATAATTTTACTATTTTATGTTGTATGACAATGTTTGAAAAATATAATAGATTTTTAGTCAAATTGTCTGAAAATTGTTAAAGAATTTAAGAAATACCGAAGTCAGATTGGACTATATTTTTAATATCAAATAAACAATAATTTATAAGGATTCAGTGGGGAGTCCAAATCACCTATCACACTAGATGCATACGCACCGTGAGTGGACCAATCACAGTGAGCCACGTCATTTATAAACGCACATGATTCTATGCGGCACATTACTCAACCTACCTGCGTGAGTTCAAATTAATGCACATGACTCAACCTACCCGTGTAAATATAGTTCTCCTCGGTATTGTGTTTGCAATTGCATCTCACATTTTATTGTGCCTCTTTAATCACTTTTTCGCTTCAAAGAGTATCTTATTCATATTTTTAGGGCATGTTTGTGGAGCACTTTGTAAAGCCAATTCCACATACCACGTACTTCTATTTTCCTCAAAAAACGTTTTCCGACATCCTCTCATCAGAAATGGTTTTCCATAAAATCATAGAAAAGTTGGTTTATTTTTCTAATTTCGTTCGATGAAAAACGGTCCCACCAAACATGGAATTTTAAATGTCAGGGAAAAGCATTTTCTATTTTCATGTTTTTTTTGTAGAAAAATGGTCACATAAACGGTGTATTAAACTCACTAACTTTTTTGAATACTTTATTAATATGCTTTATATGTGCTCAATTTTACAATGGGGCAACTTAGATTGGAGTTGAATTTGGCAACTTTTTGTACAAATGTAATGCATTCATCTCGAGCATTTCAAACTTATTTTTCAATAGATGCACCCACTATAGAGTTTCACTCAATGGATGCAAGAGCGTAACTGTTGCCACCAAATAGTAGACAATAAGGAGACCCTTCTTTTGCTGAAATAGGGAGATACTGTTTCGTCCTATCAAATCTTGGCAACTGTATAAAATCTCATGTCAACTAATGCACCATCCTTCAAATGAAAAAAGAAAAGAAAAGATTTTATACAGTTGGCATGATTTGATAAGACGAAACGCTGAAACAGGGGATCTGGACAGACAATAAGATGTAAGATGAAGAGAATTACCGCCAACCAAATAGGAAAGCAGTGGAAAGAGGAAAAGGGTCTTGAATATACATTAGGGCCCACAACCAATTAAGAATTTCTTTTTGATTAGTAATAGAAATTAACATTAAGAAGAAAAGCCACAACCAATCAATTAGTATTGTGGGTTTCAAAACACTAGATAGGCCTTGAACAATTCTAGAATGGGACTCATTGATATTAGAGAGAATCCTCTGACCCATGTAAACTGAAATCAATTCGCCTTTTTTCACTGAAAGGTAAAGATATTTAATTAAGAAAATGGCAAAATCCCCCAAAAAGGAATACAAGCTCATAAAAGAGCAAAAAAAATTTAAGAAAGAAAGAAAACCAAGAAGAGCTCATGTACATGTATGTTGATGGCTACCAGACTAAGCAATTGGAATGAACGGATGGAGAGAGGAACCAAGATTAGAAGCTTGAAACCCACTAAAAAACTCCTGAATTTGCTCTAAGAAAAAGACCTTCAAACCGCTTGGAGGGTTGATTTTGTTGTTGAAGATCGATTGACTTCTGAAATACCAAAATCAATCAACCCTAAAAATGAAAGACAAGATGAAGGGAGAGAAGCAAGACATTTATTTAACCTTACCAAATGAGGATAGGGAAGAAGGTATAATGATCAGAGAAGGATACCTTGCCCTTCTTCAGTGACTAACCACCATAGACCATAGTCATGGACATAGACATAGCAGTGTAAAAGATGCATGCTACAGCCACCATGCCACATGATGTGAGAGAGAGACCCGGCTCATTTTTTTTTTTTTTTGGGTAGGTAGGAATGTCAAAGCAATTCAGTCTCTCACATGAGAAAAAGGTAGATATAAAGCCTGTTTTTTATTGAAAATAACTTGGAATTCAGACTCTTATCTGGATCTAAAATGGGTTCCATGCGTATAGGATTCAAACCTTGTCAATATGCAGGTCCGTGCCTGCGTTGACCTTGGGTTCATGATCAATCACTAGAAAAAGTACTTTTTTAAGAGAGCTTGAATCATGTAGCCAGTTGGAGAGCCCCACCTGTATGCTTTACAAATCTATTATGGAGCCGTTTGTCCCAGTCATACTAAGCTGTTTTTCTTGTTCAAATCTAGATCCATAATTGATCCTTCAATTATTTTCATGTGTCGAATATTTATATGATCTTGCCACCTTGATACATGTCCATTTCACATTCCACACAATTGGGTTAAATCTAAAATGCACACAATCACAGTCCCCTTACATGTTGATGCCGGGCAAAATTTCTATCCTATCGAAATAGGAACCACAATCAAATTTATCAGGTGACCGATTCCTTTGGTCTGTTACGTATGTGGGACGGTTTTCATGTGATTGATGTCATAGCATGCCCATCTTTTGTTGGTGTCCACCCCAAGGTCAATGTATGCACTAGGAAGATCTTGAATTTGAACAAATTGGATTTAGGGCCTGCCTGCATTATTAGATTACATAGGAGCTGATAGGGGTGTGCATGGAGTTCGGGTTGATTTTGGGTTAAAATCGTCAACCGAACCGACTATGTCGGTTTGTATATTATGTAAACCAAACCGACCCGACACAATGAATTTATCCGATCTACAACCGACCCGACTAGTGTCCACCATATCCACCACCCGATCCAACCCGATTTTTTCATAAATATCAACCGCCCGACCCAGCTATCCACCGACCCTACTAGTGTCCACCAAGCACCAAATACATAGTCGGTCCAGATACATAGTGTTGTTACCTACGCTCAAATACTTCTACATAAGCACTTTGACAAAACATGATCCCCTGTTTAGAGTGCAAAAAATATATTAATTGAAAACCACCAAATACTAATAAATAATTTTACAGTTGGAATAATACAATTTAATAAAGTGGCCATTACTCGTCACATTTACAAAGATGGAAGAAGACAATTAAAAGAAAATTGTTGATACATTTTGAAGTTTCTAGGTGTCCAAAGACATCCCACATAATCTCTTGCAAATTAAGCACATATTTAGAAAAACAAAAGGCAAACCATATGAAGCATTAACTTAAACAATAATATGATACCAATACCCAATTTACTAGGGGTGTGCATGGATCGGTTCGGGTCGGTTTTGGGTTAAAACCGCCAACAGAACCGACCCAGTCGGGTTAGCAGTTTTTTTGAATCGATCCGAACCAACCCTAATTGGATAACCGACCCGTTTGCCACGGTTCGGGTCGGGTCGGTCGGTTTTGTCGGGTCAGATGGATTTATGCACACCCCTAAGAGCTGAAATCATAGAATTCATGTCATAATGAATGAAAATCAGAGGTAAATATATAAAAATGACTATAAATAACTTTCTTGTTAATTGAAATAAAATTAAGGGATGATGAGAAATAAATACTTAACTATCACTCTAGTAATTTAAATCATTGGTAAGTTAAGATCTTATATTCAAAATTATATCTTTCACCCCTCACATCATATTATTTATACTTCACCTCTTCAATAATCCTTAATAAGTGGAGTTCATTTAATCAGGAATTTCTATGCATTCAAATGTAGACAAACATGTTCTTAGTACCTGTTTGGCATATCTATTATCCACCTCTTATTGTCTAAAAGAGGTTTCAAAAAGTAAATAGACTGTTTGGTGACCTAAATAGTATCTTCTATTTAGAAACGTATAAAGCGGAAGGGGACATAATTGAAACAGACTATATACGTCTGAAGTGCAAAGACAGACGACTACAGACTACAATACATGTAGCGGTGACTTTGGCATCACCATTTTTTTTTTAAATCCTAAGACCATACATGATGATCCAAACCGTTAGAAATCTCAAGAGACCAAACACGGCCACATGTCCAAATGTGAACCGTTGATCTTTCTTTAGTCTCAAGATATTTACAAAAAGCACATAACCATTGATCTAGATTTCTGGACTTTTGTGGGCACCACAATCATGATAAGAACCATTGATCCTGTTTGGGATAGTAAAAATGGCTATGGGTCCAAATTTTAGCTAGTGGTTTGGTGTACATTTAGCGAAATGTACAGAAAACTAAGAGCCATTGGATATGCTTGGGTTAGAAAAATTGCATTCCATGTGATTTTTCACTTGTCCATTTTTTCTTTTTTTTTTATTTTAACTTATGGGACTCTAAATGATGATCTGAACCATTGATATTCTTCACATGATCAAATAAGACTTTTTGTTCAAATTTGAGTCGTTGATCATTCTCAAATCTCAATATATTTGCAAAAAATGAAGGGCCATATGTGTGTATTTGATTATGTGGGCACTACAATCATGATCCTAACCATTGATCCTCTTTGGAAGATTGAAAACAACTATGGGTCCAAATCTCAGGACTTGATTCATTGTAAATCTTAAAAGATTAATGAAAAATCCTGAATCATTGGATTTTTAAATATTTATTTTAAATAGGTTTTGGTCTTACCAAATAGGCTATTTTGAAAACATCTATTTGAAGGGGAATGTTCATATGCATCTTTCCCTCACCATAGAGTGAGTGACACTTCCCTTTTTGCACATGAAAAGTGCATTTTGTACCTCACCTTATGTTTTTAAAAAGTACATTTTATACTCGAAAATTTTTAAAAAATGAAGTATCTCTCATCCTATGATGAGGGAAATATACATATAAATGTTTTTCCTATTTAAAATCGCCTCATTTGAAATAAATCCGTATGATATAGATCTATTTTATATAGATAAAATTCGCCCAGCAAGTCGGAGAGTCCTATAAATTTTTATTTTATTAATATTTTTTTGACACCGTTGAAGTCGTCATTAGTGGGCCCATTTCACACCAAGGCACTTGTCACTTGTCACAAAGTGGGTCCCAATTTCACACCAAGGCATGGCAAGAAATAATGCAGAGAGTTTCCTTGTTATTTCGCAAGGCAACGCTTTTCAGTCGCGTTTGCCAAATCGGAATGGAAACAAAAATAACTTCGCCGCACACAAACCGACAAATTGCCCAAAGTTTTATATGATTTTTCTTCCTCTCATTCCCTTGCGTCTTTTCCTTTGATTGTTGTCTTCATCTTATTCTTTCTGGTCTGGATGCTCCCGTCGTTGCTATTCAAGCCCAATCAAAACCAAGGGAAATCAGAGAAGCAGCACCAGCAGCAGTAGGAGAAGATGGTTAACTGAGGTTGATTTGAATTTCAATGAAAAGAGAAGAAGAAGGGCAACAAGAGAAACAATCAAGGATCAGATCAAGATGGGCTTCTCTGGGGACAATGTGAAGGGATTTGTTTTGGCTCTTTTGTCAAGTGGGTTTATAGGAGCTAGCTTTATAATAAAGAAGAAGGGGTTGAGAAGGGCTGCTGCTGCTTCTGGGGTTCGAGCTGGTGATCTTTCTACCTTCTTTGATTATGAAAGAACCCTTTAATTTTCTCTGCCTTCTCTTCAACAGTTTTTTTTTCTTTTTTTTGAAAAAGATTCAATCTTTGTTGTATTTCCGGCTGAAATATTGTCCCTTTTAATGGGTTTTGGTGGATGAAATGGGGTCGTATTTTTTTTAATTGTTGGGTTTCTTGTTACATGGAACTGGGTCTTCTGTTTTCTTCTTGTTCATTTCGGATTGGAGAGTAGTTTTGCTTAATTTTATGAATGGATATATTTTCTTTCTTTTCTTCCTTTCTTTCAATAGTTTTGATAAGAATTTTGGTTTTTACATAAGAGAGATTGATTTTTCTGAAATGGGTATTTTTGTTTGCTTGTTTTCCTCTTGAAATTCAGTTGGATTGGTTTTATTGATGGGTGGTTATAGTGTTTGACTTGATCTTTAGTTTTCTTTTTGTCATCCTTTCTTCTGGAATATGTGTAGGATTAATTCCAGGCAGAATTCTCCTTTTCTTTGGTGGCTTTTTTATTTTTTAAAAATTCTATGACATGGTTGGTTTCTTCCAATTTTATGTGAATGATTTGGGGCAGGTTTTTTTGTCAGTTTGCTTTCTTTTCTTAAAATCTTCTCTGTAAAGGTTGCATCTTTATTCTTGATGGTTTTCTTGCAGGTGTTGGCGGGTATTCCTATCTTTTAGAGCCTCTCTGGTGGTTAGGCATGATTACAAGTAATTGATCTTTTTCAACTGCTTCTGGTTGTCATTTGATTTTTCTCTTATTTGTTTAGTTTTCCTTGATTCGGAAGTTGCATTCAGTTGTTCAGATAGGTATTGGCTAAATTTCTTGATTTGACTTTGAATTTGGAGCTTCATTGATTCTGTATTTTGGTTATCAACTCTTTAAACTATAGCGTGCCAAAGTTGATTTTGGTGTATCTTATTTGACATCAAATTGTAATTCTTCGAGAGTTACCAAATCAATAAATAATGATAGAAAAGAAGAGGTCGGCCACTTTGTGTTCATTGGAATAGGAACCTCGTTATTGGGTTCTTTAGTTTGTTTTGGATGTTAAAAACTTTTACCATGTTCAGTCTACAAAGTTTTAATGAACCACTCTTTAAATTTTTAATAATCAACATGAATAGAATTTTTCTATCCTTTGCAAGAGATATGGAAGAGAGAGGATATGTGAAGGGGAGGAGTAGGAGATTCCACGTAATGCGAGAGGAGCTGATGGCTGCATTTGTGAATAAGATTTCACTTCATACTAAAGTGGAGTAGCTGTTTTCTTCATTTTCATGGTATGTGGGTCGGGGATGAGGTTATTCCTAGATCCAGGAGGCCCATGTCAAGAAGGACACCTGACATTTGATCAATATGAAAGGAAAGGAGAGGCATGACAAGCAATCAGCTCGTTGAACAGAGCTCTGTTCACAGGATGAAAATTATGCAACAATGACATTTTTGCAGGTGGAATAAGAGGAGCATATAGATTAAGGCTCAGCAAGAAGTATGTGGAAAACACACCAGGTACACTGCAAGTTAGTTCCTCTATGAAGGGGCCGAGCATAGGAGAGGTGAAGGACTGCTTGTATCCTGGACAGGAGCAGGTCCATATTCCTGGTAACAGATTTTTCGAGCAGAAGAGTCATGCTGAAGTAGCAGTGCAGGGTGATGATGAGAAGCAAGGGAATAGAAAAACTGATTATGTGCTATAGAGAGAGTGCAGAAAAATATCCCATGGGCGGTGCTAAGCGTTATTGGTATAACTTGATTACCCCTTATACTTCTTTGCTTTTCTCATTGGATAGTTGAAACCAGACATGGAAGGTGGTATCAGGACAAGGGAGTGGTGCTTTTAGTCCAGCACTCCAGCTTCCTCTCTTGTATGAGAAGACTTTCGAGAATACAAGGAAGCTGTTTTCCAATGTCATGGTTGTGTACGAGGACATGCTATATGGGGAGATCAATGCTTGAAGTTAAAGTCGTTCAAATGCACTGAAGAGGCAAAGAAGGTTGTTGCCTTGGGGAACATGTTTTCCATAGGAGTGGAAGAGACAATTTAAATCGAAATGGCAAGGACCGCTAACTTGATGGCAAGAGGTTTCAGTGCACTACTTCTGAACCAAGAATAGTGGTGTTCTGGCTGAGTGGTCGAAGTATTTCATGAACGACCTTAGCATAGAGAAGCAAGTTGAAGATGATGTGACCTGAAATTTAGATCTCAGCATATTTGCTAACTCAATGTAGTGAGGTTGAGGTGAATTAGTTTTCAGAGTACAAACTACTAAGAGAACTATGTCCAAAGGTTTGTCTATATATGGCATAGCTCTAATAATTGTTTGAGAAAGGGTTATTTTAGGAGTACCAATGAGACCCAAAATCCAAATCTCCCCTAAAGTCACTGAGCCGCATTAATTGGTGAGTGCATGAGGTGGACGCATGCTAATTGGTGCTTGGAAAGAGGGGATACTTCCTACGATACCTGGATACTTCAAAATAGGCAACGCATCGTGCTATGCTGTTTTTGATCCTTCACTTTTTATGTGTAATATATGTGTCCCTGAGTAATCTCATCGAAAGAGGCTTCATTAACAAAAGCAACAAGAAAATTGTGGCATCTAGCTAGCTTAGCATTTGATTAAGGGCCCATAGATCTTTGAGTTGGAAAAAAAACAAATTTTTGAAGCGGCAAAAGTCAAGTGAATATATATGCAAGGTGAGAAGGAGCCAATTTCCTTCTTTGCTTTCACAAGTGTGAAGCTCCCGACCTCCATAACAATGTCGAGGAAGAGTGGTGTGAAGCCATCACATAGAATGAGAAATTATTTTAGGACTCCCTAAAAGCTCTCCAGTTTCAGCCACTATGGAGCTTGAGGACTCACGTGAATGTGGGGTTGCTCTTAGGGCTCAAGATGGATGAAAATAAGAACAACTAGTAGACGTTTCTTGAATCAGCTCTACTAGACCAATGGAGGAGGTATTTAAGGTTCTGGAGCTAGACAAGTAGGAGTTTCTTACAAAAACAAGTAATAAAGAGGCGTTAAAGCTATTTGTTTGTTTGGAGAAGAGGATAGGCGGCAAGTAGAGGATTGACACAATTCAAGGGAATGATGTTTGATTCACCCAAGGGAATGTCTAGGCTAGTACAAGGCAGGAGAGTTGCGCAGTAGGGAGGGTTTGTATATAGTTAACACAATCCTTGCTACCTAGATATTTAGAGGACTGGGAAGACTATATAAGGAGATGGCTGTTTGGAAATCAGTAAAGAAGGTCAATTTGTTGCTTCTTCTGGATATGAAAATTGATAAGGGAGATGACAAGTTGATTGCAAAATTTTGGGGTCACCATAATAAGAGTTGGGAGATGGTTGTTCCTTCAGAAGGGACTGGGGTTTTTATACAGTATGTAATATTGTTTCTCTAAATTTATAGGATGTTTATAAATCTAAGAGAACTGTTTCTAAAATGCTGTTGCAGCGATTACGCTAAAAGAGTAACTCTTTGGGAGGAACTAGAGTCACTGAAGTAGAGGTGGTTGGACTTTTGGTGCATCAGTGGGTTGGGGCTTGAAAGGTCTCTAATGCAGACCGAATCCTGTTGAAGGCCTCAACTTTGATACGGGGTCACACAAGAAAGCTATACAATCCAACAGTTTCCCCAAAAAATAATATTATGCCCACCAAATAAATTAATAAAGATGAGCTAACAAGAAGAAATCGAACTTAGGTTTTCCTTAAAGGAGGGGATTGACTTGCTGCCCAAACTCAAAAGAAAACTACCAAGATACAGAGATCTCCCCCAGATCAGTCCCATGACTGATCAGATTCAAAGCTGATTGATCTTTCAGCTTCAGTTCCACGAGAAGCAGTCCAAAAAAAGAAACTACTTCACTCCCACATCAAAGCCTAAAAGAACCCACAGAAACATAATGTTTCTCAAAATCAACTTCTATTTGGAAACTTCCTCTCAAACTTGTTGACATCTCCTTTAAATAAGAGAGTTATATCTCACCATATTAAAAATTATAAACTCATGAAGATAAAGCCCTATCCTACCATATTTAAAGGAAACAAATTTAATTACAAACTCATAAAGATAAAATCCTATCCTACCGTCTTTTAAATAAACACATCAAATTTCAAATCCTTAAAGATGAACTAAAAATCTAACCGAATAGGAAACCTAAGATTTAGTGTTGTTGTTTTTGCTATTTGCACTGTTTTATACTACTTGTTATCCAAAGAATCTGCATTGCTTATGCTAACTGGATATAGATTCTTCGTTGTCTTGTTTATTGTATTTGGTTTAGTGATTGTGGGAGAGGTTGCAAATTTTGTGGCATATGCATTTGCCCCGGCGGTCCTTGTTACTCCTCTTGGTGCATTAAGTATTATTGTCAGGTAATTTGTTCTTTTATTTTTCTTTTCTCCTGGTTTTAGTATTTTCTTTCTGAGGTCCTAATGATTCTTTGCGGTCCCCTGGATGATTCTTAGTGCTGTTCTGGCGCATTTCATTCTGAAAGAAAGGTTGCATGAACTAGGGATTTTGGGCTGTGTCATGTGCATTGCTGGTTCCATTGTAATTGTCATACATGCACCACAGGAGAGTGCAATCACTTCTGTTCAAGAAATATGGACTATGGCAACTCAACCAGGTTCACAGTTTATGTTTTTCTGTTTTTGCTTTTTCTTTTTTTTTTAATGCTCTTTTTTACCCTCTGACTCTCACACATTCACTCATGTTCTTTTTGTTTTTACACTGCCTTCCCTAATTACATTTTGTCAACATGTTTATTTATGCAGACTGATGATTATTTCCTTTGTTATGTTTCAGCTTTTTTGCTTTATATGGGATCAGTTATGGTGGTGGTTTTTGTACTAGTCTTCCATTTTGCACCACGCTATGGACATTCAAATGTGTTGATCTTCACAGGCATTTGTTCTTTGATGGGCTCCCTCTCGGTATTTTTTTATACTACTGATAATCTTTTAGTACCTGGATGTCCCACTACTACCCCTTCTCAGCCATTTTTTTTTGGTCAGAAAGATGTGATTTAAATGTTAAATGTTGAGATCTTTAACTCTATGTAACCTTTATGCTTTGGTTGTTGTCATGCAGGTAATGAGTGTTAAGGCTCTAGGAACTTCCCTGAAGCTGACTTTTGAGGGAAACAATCAGCTAATCTATCCAGAGACATGGTTTTTTATGCTGGTAGTGCTTACATGTGTCATCACACAAATGAATTATCTCAACAAGGTTAGTAAAGAATTATCATTTCCCTTTCTTGGTGTATCATTCTTAAAGCAGTATTAAACCTTCCAATTTTGCATGAATTTAAAGGCAGCATTACCTTTTGGATGGGGCCTATCAGTGAAGACTTTTGTGCTTCTTAACTATACCTAAGTCTCTTTTATATTTGATTTATATTCTTTTGAACCCAACAAATCAGGGTTGACCTTTTTCTGAAGATACATGTGGGATTTGATTTAATTGTGCTTACAGAAGCAGAACCTGTTAAAACATGTGTACCATTTTCTGCTGATAGATTCTTGCAGGACTACTATCCTCTTCACATCCTTTCACTGTGCAATTCAATTGAATGGGAATCTATGTGGGTACTGATAAAACTACTAGCAAACCTCCCTGTATATTAAACGATATTGTGCATTGTGTCATGGACCTTAGAGGCATTCCATGCTGAAAGAGTCTGAAAGTGAGACTTTTTTCTCAATATCTTGGCATCAGAACTTTTATCTGACAATTTTGAGCACAGTCCCCATTTTCATATATATACCATGGTAATACCAATAACCAGGATTGTTAACACATCAAGATTCTTACATGAAATTGCCATGCTTATGCATCATTCCTAGTACATGTTTAGTTTTGGAACAAACACACAGACACAACCATGTGTGCACGACTGTGCACACATGTGCAAAGATAATTAGAAACGAATATGATGTTGGGTATGAAAGTGGGCTGGGTCCATATTGTACCTGAACCCGAACTTGAGTTACCAATGAGGACATGCACTCAGATTCAAATTAAAGACATGAACCTGGAACCAGACTCAAATAAAGGGCTTGGGTTCAGGCCTAGACAAGGCCCAATCACTTATACTGATATAATATACTTTTAGGTATATAGAATACTTAATACATATCTGAGGATTTGGCTCAAGATAGATCAAAATGGAGAAATAGAATTCATGTCGCCGACCACAACATAGTTGGGAGTTGGGACAGAGGCTTTGATGATGATGATATATTATTGTACATAATATATAACATAAATAATATATGGCTGTTGCATTTGGTATTAAGGTCCTCGGGCATGAAACCTATGGACTCATGCCCAAACCCAAATTTTATTTGGGCCTATGTTATGGACCCAAACTGAGGCCTGAGGTAAAATGGTTCCAAACATTTGTTCATACCCTTTTGTTCAATTTGGTTCCTTTGTGTACTGGGGACCCATTTTCATCTCTATGTGATATGAGGTATCCCACTTTACAACGACTACATGCTACTTGTTCCCTGAAAACCTACACTTGTGACTTGACCCAATCATTTGAGCTCTTATTTCTGTTGTCATGAAAATATCTCAAGAGGCATCTTGCATGACTGGTCTCTCTTCTCGCCTTTCTCTCCACGGTAGAACAGGCTTGGCCTTTTGGATCCCTCTTTCTACTTTTATTCAGGACGATTGAGTCTCATGCTGGATCTGCTGGGTTAAAAATGGATACATATGCTTGTCCGGAATTGGTGTCAGTTGAATCTACTTGATTCCATTTTACCCCCATTTTTTTTTTAAATGTCATATTAATCCAGAATATTAGTAAACACTGGAATTGGTGTTCTTCTTTATATATATATATATATATATATTAGCCGGCCCCCTAATCTATAAGTCTGACCTCATTATACCATAACTCATACGATGCTGTTTTCACCCTTGGTAATTAACAATGGACAAGATGAAAGATCACATTATTATAGTTTTCATGTCCAAAAGAGAGCAAGGGTTTTTATGTCCACTCCACTGTCATTGCTCTTGGCTCTTTATACTGACAAATTTCATATTTCATTGAATAATTCCCCTTTCTGATCTTGCACATGAAAACATTTTCTAAATCTTTCTTTCGAGCTTGTCCCTTGTTCAATCCATGGTTTGATTATAATTTGATACCCTGCTAAACAAATTGATTGTTAAAAGTTCTATGCTGACTCGGTCATTGGGTTAATGACTCCACAACCAATGCTTGAAATATATATATTTTTTTAATTTCTTTTGTACTTTGATTTGAGCAAACTGTAACAACCATAATTTATTTGCAAGCCAGTTTACCTTATGTGATGAATATAGATAATCAATTCATGAAGCTTCAATCCATTTTATTTCATAAGTTCTATATTAATTTGCTGGGTTGGTGCAGGGCGGGGGGTTGTCAGATATGAATATGATGAAAAGAACCTAGAGTAAACTATTGTTCCGGAAAGGTCAATTAATGCTATGCATGAAACATAATGAGCCTACAAACTACGCAATGATGCCACAGGTTGAGTGATGTCAATGAATTGATGAAACTTGACTGAATGAATCACTTTCATTTGAATCTATGACTTATGAAGTAACTGGCTCAAACAATTTCCAATTTCGCAATATGGGCCTGTCAATTGTGCTTCATCTCTTACCTGGAAAATTCTTATTGAGGTTTCCATGGCTCAAACAATTATTATTAAGGACGGACTGAGCATTTCTCACATAATGGAAGGTGCTCATTATCACAACCAAGGGGTTGCGGAAAAGAACCAAAAAGAAAAGAAAAAAGAAAAAAAGGCATTTCTCACATAAACAACTGATTTTGGTTGGTGCATTTACTTGGTCTTCATTGCATTGCTTCTTTTAGTTTTTGGAAACTTTTCCCTGATTCTTTCATCCCTTTAACTTGTGTCTTTGTTAATTACTTCTTTATGATATGCCTACTTGTTGATTATTTATTGTTTTTTTTGGTGTTGTTTTGAGTTGTAACTGAACTTCCTCTTTTCCTTTTAATATGATCAACCTTTTAAAAAAAATGAAAATAATAATAATATATGCTTCTGTGATCATATATGTCAGTATTATGTATGTTCTAATTTCCCAAGCTGGTAGAATTGCTTAATTTCCAAATGTTACCTTCTTGCATGCTGAAATTCTTAATTTTTTGTTGTTTCTCCATAATATAAATTTTCTTATCTAATAGAATTCTCTTAAATGGTTCAGGCTCTTGACACTTTTAATACTGCTATCGTGTCTCCTATATATTATGTCATGTTCACCTCACTCACAATCCTTGCAAGCATCATAATGTTCAAGGTATCAATTTGCAGATTGCAGCTTACATGGTATAGAATTTTCCTTTCTAAAGGGCTTGTTCATTTGCATGGAATTGAATTCCTACGATTTCTAAGAAAAGGAATTCCTAGAAGTGGTTAAAATTGAAGAAACGAAAGTGAAGATCCTTAAATGGCCATCAATAATGCCATCACCGTAGTAGATCAAGTCCTAGGAAAATTTAATTAAGATCCCTAGGTTCCTTTTCTTGAAGGTAAAAAACAAAAAAAATAAATAAATAAATAAAAAAAAAACTTCAGAAAATGAAAAATAAGAACTCAGAGGAGAGAGACACTTGAATCAAATGAAAGTCGATGGAATGTTCCCTAGGGAAGCGCGACACAACTATGATATAAATTTATATAGTTTAATATTTAAAAAATAATTCACATCATCTCAATAATTAGGAATAAGTCTTCGCTATAACTCCTAACACTCCTTAAGCTGGTGTATAAATATCTACTATGCCGAGCTTGGACAATGCATATGATAACTTTCTTATTTAAATGGCCTTAGTATGGAAATCCACCAATTGTTCATCTCTCTGTACATAGTACATATTTCAGTTTGATACCTTTTCTTTTTTAGTCTTTTCTCTAATAAAATGCACATCAACTTCAAATGTTTTCTACGTTCATGGAAGACTAGATTTGTTTCAATCTTCCATGTTGAAGTAATATTAGAATGTAACACCATGGGACCTTCATATATAAAGCCCGACTCATATAGTAAAAGCCATGACCACAACAATTCGCAAGTTCCAAATTGCATTGCTCGGTTTTCAGCCGATAGTTATCAGAATCCTATGATTGTATCCCAAATTTCAAGGAAAATGATTCGTATCTATGCAATGAATTCCATTTATAAATGCATCTTAGAATTCGGGTATGAATCTTACGACGTGATCCTCGTTTCGTCGAATCTAATGATTCAAACGATTCGGCTGAGTGAGAATAGCTATAACCACTAAATTAATATTAACAATTTTTTTAATCTTTTTTCTTTCTTTATTCTTTCTTTCTTTTAGTGTTTTTACTTTTAAAAGTTATTTTGTAGTTAATTAAAACTCTTATGAATAAAGGTAAAAAAAAACTCTTAAGAATATTCTTAGCTTTGGGGAGGTTTTAGAGATAAATAAAGAACATGCAATTTATTAAAGCATTCGACTGTACGTATTGTGCTTGTTTATATCTTTTTTTTTTAATATTTTATTGTTTCTTTTCTTCATGAATACGTTCTAAACTTCAAGAGATATCCTATTGTGTAAGATTTATGGTTTGGATTTTATTTTAACTTTTATAGTTTGTTTTAAAGATGGAAAAATATAAATATATATCAGGGAAATGCTCCTACGAGAGTAATTCTCACACTATTATGAGAGTAAGGGGGGGACCCATTGGATCCATATCCAATGCCAACAGCCTAAATATGAGGGTCCTCTCCCCTTACTCTCATAGTAGTGTGAGAGTTACTCTCATTACTCTCATAGTAGTGTGAGAGTTACTCTCATAGGAGCATTTCTCTATATATTGTTACCTTAAACTTATTAAACTGCTTACACATGTCATTTATTATGTATTAATATATGTCATAGTTCTTGATATGATTGTATGATAGACTTATTTTTCATTGTATATATACTGCTATAAATGGAAAATTGGGTTGGTTATGAATATTTTTTTTTCTCTTTTAATTTTAATTATTTTTTTATTAGAAATATAAAAATCCTATGATTCACTGTACGATTCAATTCATGGGTATGACCGATTTGCGATTCGATTCCGATTTTCAAAACTATGTTTTCCGCCTACCATGGCACAATAACTGGTTGTTGATCTTTTGGCTAGCTTTGAACCTGCCCGATCCTCATCAATATAGGCCTCCACCACTTAGTGACCATGTTTATAATACATAATTCCTTGTCCTTGAGGGTGTTCATGGGTGGGTTGGGTTGGAATGAGGCATGGCCCTGCCTTATTTTAGGAACACAGGCTGGTATCCAGCCCAAGCCTAATATGGGCCATAAGTTCCTTGCATGAGCCCAGCCCACTTCAATCATGTCAGGACCGAGCTCACCCATTTAGTCAATCAGTTCGGGTTGAGCCATCCTTTTTATCACTTGTTGTGACAGAAGTCACTAAACTATAATCAATACTTTTTTGGACTGGGTTGGGCTGGACTGGACTGAGCTTCGGGTTTGCTATGACTTAAGCCAAGACCAACCGAAATATTAAATGAGCCCAAATTTTAAATCCAGGCATGGCCTAAGTACTAAAACTCAAGGCTTGAACCCGACCCAAAACAGGCTGGGCTCAGATTGGGCCCAAGCTCCCATTTTAACGATGAAAACAGGAGTATATCCAGCAGGGAGCTAGGTTATAGGAAATAGGCAAAAAGAATGATATGATGTTGCTGCTCACTTGCGGCATTTCACTTTGATCATCAGGTTTCGAGTCGTTAAAGGGTCATGAGTGCTTGGTCCACTTGCAGACTGCCCACACGATTGAGGACTTAAGTTTTGTTTAGTGTCTAGGGACCATGCCTTAGGGAAACATCTACTTCCCCTGGTGACTTCTTGAGATACTTTAGAATCCTGTATACAACATTTAAATGTCCTGTTCTTTGAACGTGTATGAACTGACTCATAATACAAACAATATAAGATATATCCAGACAAGTTATAGTTAAATAATCGTCCAAACAGTCTTTCATATGATCTGATATCATGATGTAACTCACAGAACTCTGCTCTAATCCATGATTTTACTCAATTGGAGTATCTACTAGCTTCAAAGTTCAAAAAACGGCTGCAGTGGGCATATATTGGCTGGCATCCAAAATGATGTGTAGCGGGTGATACGTAGTAGTTATGGCGATACATAACAGATGTAGTGGTTGAATAAAAAAATGTGGTAAAAAATCCGAAAAATATATAAAAAACTTAGAATATTAGAAAATATTAGAATTTAATGTTTATTTATTCGTAATGAAGATAAGGGGGCGCAGTGACCCCTCATTGGATGGAAGTCCCATATCGTTATGTGATTATCAAATGATAGTACTGATATATATTACCACATATATTCATGTTGGTTAGCTGTTAAATGAGAAACTACTAAAATGCTAATAATAAAAAAACGTATCTTCAAAATTTCATCACCACATTTCTAAATTCTAAATTCAAATATCAATTTACCATAGCTGCACAATAGGATATATAAAATAATTGATGAGATTCAAAACCCCAGCCTAATAGCCCACAAGGGACTGTCTAGGGGCAACTTTCCATTATTTTTTTTCTCTTTGATTGTTGATGAGCAAGTTTCCATTTATCTCTCTTTGTTTTGATTAATCATTTTACCCAAGTATAGTTAGGATTTCTACTTTTCCTAGTAGTTTTATTTAGGAAGTACTTCTTTATTGTAAGAGAGGATTTTCTAAATAGATGATAATCGGCTGGATGTGGGCACTGGCGGGGGACGGCACCCCCACAAATTTCATAAATTTCCTTATTGTTCTAGAAGTTTCTATGCAGTTTTCAAATATGGCCGCTCCAAGATTTTTATAGTTTTACATAGTGGCCCCTCCAAGGATAAATTTCTGGGTCCGACCCTGGATATAGGGATATGTTAATGCAGACTTCTATGAATGAAATTTTAAGTGTATTTATCTGTTAATTACATTGACTGGTGGGGCTCATTTCAACTGGGCACCTGATTTCCTTATTCCGGCTCATTTACTGCCAGTTCTGCTCAAATTCAAGCCGCTGAATTTTTGCAAAAAGGTTGTACAGCTCCTGTTGTCTTTGTTTCTTGGAGTTGCAATCCTTTTAGTGATTAGGCTTACATCAAATTGGTATAAGAGCAAGTCTTGGCTGCCTCTCTTCCTGCCTTTCTTTTTATAATATTCCAAAGCTCAATTACAGTCGAAACTGTAATTTTTGCTCAATTTTAACCGTTAGAAATTTACCCAAAATCAGTCCACAGTAGATTCTCTTTCTTTTACCAATTTCTATATTCTATTTCTTCTTAAATCTGGTCCTGAAATTCAAAGGCTACAATTCGTCTACAAGTCCCTTAAACCGTCTCTTTCTGTCATATTGTCAGACTATGATTACTAGATAACAACTACATGTCACAATATGCCTCCAAAAGCAGCAACACAGGAAGGGTTGGAACAACAACAAGAACCCAAGCCATCAATTACTAGATCACAACTTCTTGGATCAGCTGATTAATATCTGTGTCTGGAGTAAGGGACCAAGCCTTGGAATGAAGAACACAATTAACAGATTAAAGGACCAAGACTTGGAGAGAGGGACCTACTCGAACAGATTGCCAACACACCAGTTAAACCCAGCATATACCAGTCAAACAGATACCTTATTAAAATCCAGTCGAGAGAGGAAAAATTCGGTCGCATACACCAGTCGAACCAACAGCAGCAGTCGACAAGCCAGTAGCATCAAACGCATCGGCATCAAATGCCTTTGAGAGACAACATCAAAAAACCAATTGAACTACGAACAAAGGAAACTAGCCGAACGCACCAAACTTCGGCAGATTCAGGAAACGTCAAAAACTTGAATCGACAACAGTCGGACACACCAGTAGTATCAAAAGCTATGATACATGGATACTTGTACAAGCCCAACGTATCTGTATTGGACCGATACAACACTTGTATTGGTACATGATACTGCACCGATACTTTTAGGGGAAGGAGTTTAACATATCCTAATTATGAAGTCCTTTATTTCATATAGTTATTTTAGTATTTTTATTTATCACCATAAAAAAATGCTAGAAAAGGACGAAAAAAATGATGAAGTGATCTAAAGAAAAAATTAGGACACCCATATCCGTATCCGTGTCCTAGATTTCAAAAGTGAGGGGTCGTATCCCCGATTCCCATATTAGTATCCAGATCCATATCTTTATCTGGGCATCATAGATCAAAAGCCTCAGTATAAAAAAAACTTTAGAGAGGCAACACCATAAAAAAAAAAAAAAAAACCCATCATTCGAACTATGAACTAAGGAAACTAGCCAAACATACCAATTTTGTCAGATTCAAAGCATCAAAAACTTGAATTTCTTACCTTTCAAAAATAAATAAATAAATTTGTCCCAGATCTAATCGTGTAGGATCCTTGTATGATAGTCTTATGCCCCCTTAGAAGCTTTGAAATCATGTAAAATAGTTAATTTAAAGATCTCTAGGATTTTTTTCCTTGAAGGTGGAAAAAAAACCCCTAAGAATATGAAAAATAAGAACCAAGAGGAAGGTGAGTTTTGACTCAAGCAAAAGTTGTGTATGTTCCCTGGAGTTGGGCAAAACCACCAACTCTTGTCAGAAATCTTGTTCTCGGATACTTCTCTCTTGGTTCCTTACCTAAGTACTCTTCCATTATATCTGGCTAAGATGTAGATGTGCAGACGTGATGTTTTTTCGAATCTTCTAAATTTTCTCCAAAAATTGGAAAAGCGTCTGATTATGTTCATTTCATTGCCGAGATTTACATCATAGGCCGTTTGTACTCTCAATCTTAAAGCATACATACGCCAAGTGTGGTATTGAGATGGAACCTGCAATTTTAATAGGACTTGGGCAAATCCAGTCCAAACTGATTCAGTAGTGAGTGAGTCCGACTGAATAGATGGAGTTTTCGAAGACTGCCCGAAAGTCCTTTTCTGGACGCTGAAAAGCTCGTGGGAATGAGAAGTTACTACAGTTACCATTTTATTTCTAAACAAGCCTTTGTATGAGCGTTGCATTATGGCTTGAGAAATTACAAACAGAAAACAAAATTTGGACTACTCACCCCTTAGCTGTAATTCTCGTAGTTATATACATATAAAATTGATAGATAGATATGTGTGCTTCTGTGTATGCCACTTTATTTCTAGACTCGGATACCTATTTCAGGATTGGGATGGCCAAAGCATGGGGAGCATTGCTTCTGAAATCTGTGGCTTTATTGTTGTGCTCTCTGGGACCATCTTATTACATGTCACAAAAGACTTTGACAAAAATTCATCCAGAGGTGTGTGATGAAATGCATACCTTTTAATTGCTTGCTCTGGTCTTTATCATTGCAGTGTCAAACATTCATACATATATATATAGGGACAAAAATCAGTTAATTGGCAACTGTGTGCAGGTATGTATTCATCATTATCCCCGTCATTGTCAACTCGACTGTGCAGTGGGAATGGTGAAGTACTGAAGCATGTAGAAGAGGGTGAAATATCTTCTGAAGAAATCTTTTCAAGAAGACAAGAACCGTATTAATTGACTGCTTCTGGAAATGCTGACCCACTTAATGATTCGTGGTTTTATAAATCACATTGGAACGAGTTCCATTAACTCAAGACTCCATTCAGCAAGGGGTTTTGGTTGATGTGGAGTTGTTTAGAAGAATTTATTGGTGCACTTGAGGATGTGGGATCATATGCAAGTTGGTTGAAAGAATGGGTGCCACTGTAACTTGTACAGTTTGCTGTTGATCCTTTCACTGGGGAAGTCATGGGATTGGCTATGATTGAAGCATTCCAACATGAGCTGTACAGTGTGTTTTTCCTTGTTTAAGGATTTGATGTGGTGATTTGCTTAATGGGCGACTTTGACAGATACTTTGGGTAGAAGTGATTTTACAAGCCCTTGAGTATTATTTGAGTTTATCGTGAAATTTACCTGTGTCATTAGAAAATTTGCGATGTTTGGGAGATGGGTTGGAGCATAATTTGTGTGAACCGTGCATTTTATTTGGTTTATCATTGTTGTTGTCATTATATTTTCATTTTTTGAAGTATTTGTTGACAGTAATGAAGAGTATACTGTAAATAATATACTGATTTTTGTTGTAAGTGTTTATTATCTTAACAGAAGCTTTTTATTGAGTATTTAGGGGTTATTGAGTATTGGCTTTATTGACGCTGCCTGTTTGGATAAATGAGGAGCAGAGTAAAATAAAATGGATTTCACATGTGGAGTGGAGTGAAGAGAAGTAGGTTGAAGTTAAAATAAAGTACTTCACTTCACTCCATTTGGATGCTTATTTTGAAGTTAAGGTTTGGAGTAGAATCTACTTTTACTCAAGGAAATGGAAGTATTTAGAGTTAAAGTGAAATGGAGTACATGTGGCTCACAACATTACTTCATTTATCTAGTCAGACTCATCCAAACGGGATAGAGTTGAAATTATAGACTGTTATGGCCCATTTAACTTCACTCTATTCTATTTTTAGTCTATCCAAACATGCCCTAGAAAGCTGAAAACCAGAAAAGAAGCCTTATTGCACTTAAATGGAATCAAAAGCTTCATTTTTTCCATATGGAACACAAGATGGGCCTTGATGCTTTCAAATGTGTTGGGACCTGACATGGAGAATGTGGCGGATAAAAATAGCATTACTCATTTTCTCTCTGATGTTAAAGAGAAGCTGAAGCATATTTGAATCATAGTTATTGGAAGAACCATATGATAGTTGTCAACAGAGGGCAAGATAGGTGGGCCCCATGGAGTTCAATGCTTGGAAACATCTAATGGGCCTTTCATTCCATGTCCTTACATTGGACTTATTGGACATGTTTTTTTACATCTTACAAGGCCAGTAGGCCCCACAAAATTTGCTACATAACCTTAAGATTATGTCAAATCATTCTATATTTCCACATTGGATTGATGATGTCTAAAACATGTGATTAAAATGAAAAAAAAAAATCAAAGCTTTTATTTAAATTTCATATTGGCCTGCTGGTTTGACCTAGTTGAACCGGAAGCACCACGAATTGCGGTTCAGTTCAACCAAAACCGCCTACCTGAACTGTGTGAACTGCAATCATTGAGCCATTCAAACCATTTAAACTTACTAGGTTATTATGAACTGATCAATGAGTGAATTTGGGGAAAATTTTGACCAATTAAATCTACTTTTCCATTTTTTGTTATTTCGTTCACTTTAAAAGATCCAAAAGGTTTTTTCAACTTCTTTTCTAAAGTCGAGCCATTATATTGATACATGTTAGACTTTGCACTAGCTAGTTGAACCAAGTTTGACCCAGAACAAACCTTGAGCCTGTCAAACATTTTGTATACCCTCTCTCCTATTATGAGCAACAGTATTTGTAGTCCGGCTCTATATATGGGGCTCACTTTTGATGAGTGTAGCTTTTTTACACTCTCATCCCCCTTAATATGGGACCAGGCGCAATTTAACTCTCATGAATCCTATCTGCATTGGTTGTTATTAATGTGGATAAGAAGAGCCTTTGGACGTGCAGATCCCCTCATTGGATGGCAAACAAAATTTAATCATACTATCATCATTTTGTTGGATTTGGGTCTTTGGACGTGTCAAAACTCAAAAATCCTATGACGACCAAGGGAAAAATGAAGAGAACTGCCTGATGAAGTGATGATTGATGGCTCAACTTCCAATCTAGACACTCCACTCATGGTGGGGTCCAACATATCAACGGTGTATATCGTCAGAGAATCAGCCCCATCTGGGGTGCCTCAAGAAACTGCACATTTGCAGACATGCAAGAGTAATATGGTCCTGAAGCCCTCATGTAGAATTCAGTTTTCCATGGCTCGCTAAGGAGACAGGCGTTCTCAGCCAATAACTACTGCCTGGGATGGTCACAATGTTGTCTGACAGACTCCAAAATCCTTTTGTTTTTTGTTTTTTTTTTCTTTTTTTAATTCAGAGCAAAGACATGATTGGTGGGCCCGACAGGCTGTATCTCACTTATTACCATGCACAGAAGCAAGATGACTTGAGACTCAACTCGTTCAATGAAAAAAAATAAAATGTTATAATGTGTTGGAAAACGTGATGCCTCACTGCCATGGGTTCCATTTTAGACTTAAGCATAAGTTGTGGCCCAAGGTGATCTCCCTTGTGTCTTACTCTGTTGGACTCCTGGTTGGGATCAACTCCTGGTAGAAAAAAAAAATCTTGAATTAGGAGCCCGTAATTTTATATGGTAAAGTAAAATAAAGATTGATGTCATATTATAGTAAATATGAGGTAAAGTAAGGTGAGATGAAGTATGTGATGAAACAAAGTGAGAGAGAGAGTTGTTAAGTAGTTGTTTTTTGTATTCACTTTACTATATTTTACCGTAGTTTTGTGTGACAAAAGAAAAGCAACTTAAGGTAAAAACATGGCAGTTGAATTTTACTTTACTACACTATGTTTTTAGCTAGATGTGGTAAATTACATTTAAATTAAAATATTTAATAAAAAAATTATTCTAATGATGTAATTTACTTTAATCATAGCATCTTTCAAACAACTCAATTTAAAATCTTTAAAATTCTTCAAAAATCGCCAAACAGTAAAAATATAGTAATATTATAATATTACACTATTTTATTCTTGTAATATTTAAATCTGTAAATATTTTATTCTGTAAACATCCAAACGAACCCTAAATATATGTCTTACAAGTAGTCGTAACCCATTTACGACTAGCCGTGAGGTCTCCATGGTCATTTAACGGCTAGCCGTAAGGTCACCATAGTTCAATGCTTAACAATCACGCCTCCTAATATATACAGTAACATGCGAACAAGGAGTCACGGTCAGTTTTGGGATCTCCTAATATCTACAGTTACATGCAAACAAGGAGTCACGGTCAGTTGTGGGATCTCCTAATATCTACAGTTACATGCAAACAAAGAGTCACGGTCAGTTGTGGGATCTCCGTAGTTAACTGTAAGACTTCTACAATGAGCTCATGATGATCAGCTCACTGTAGTTCAAACCATGTCAAAGGCTCATATCAAACACTACAGTTACCGGGGATTGAAATGCGACTGTAGGAAAAAAGTTTGGGAAATCAGGTTATCTATCCATTGAGCCCAAAATCACGAAATCTGAAATTACGTAAACCCTCTTAAAACTTTCTAAAACTATAAACTACCCCCTGCTATGACCAAACAGACTCGAAACATGACGAGACTTTGCACACATGATCCTAACAGTATACCGGACTCACTTAGCCTGTAAAACCAATTACTTAGCTAAAAGTATAATTAATTAACCCTAGTATAATTAATTAACCCTAATACTACTAATAAGGGTCGGGACCTTACAATAAGTCCTATCAAAATAATCTGGATCGTTCAAGATAATTAAGTCTCATCGCTTTGGGAGAATCCAGACTCACGAACTAAGCATTATCTAAACTTGTGAAGTGGGCTTCACTTCACTCTGAGGGGATCCGCACCGAACTTTTTTCGACACATACTCTATGCAAAGAGTAAATAAATAAATCGGCCATACCCGGCGCTGTCATCGAAAAGCTAACAAAAATGAAGGCATTTTGTTTTGGTACTTTCTTAAGAAGCATGGATATAGGAACGAGACGATAAAATTTGAGATTTTGACCGTACAATTGCCCCTAAATATGATATTTTCTTATGAATGGTTGACGTTTAAATATTTCTTGTAGAGCTACTTGTACAACAAATATGTGATATGTAACATACCCTAGGCTATCGAATAGTGCAGTATGTGTGATATCGCATGTCCCTAAGATATCACATATTGCAATATATGCTATCTCGTATGACCCTAAGATATCACACGAATAATTCTGTAGAAATTTGTTGAACTTCAATTATTGATAAAAAAAATTTCAGGATTAAAAGGGCAGCTGTACGGATAAAATCCCATAAAAAAAAGTTTTACGCCCACTGATTTGAGAACCGAGCCAGGACAATATCAGACCTCACTAGATTTCTTGTATTTATTATAATATTATACATATTCCCATGTTTTAAAAAACCTAAAGTGATTTCTCTTTTATAGATATTTGCAGCTATGAACGGGTCTGTCAATTGGCGAATTGTGGATTCAATAGCCTATTAAAAGAAATGAATGAGGGTGCTAGCCACTTGGGGGGCTTGGTGGGGGCTAGGCCGCCAGCGGCATTTCTAGAAATTTTTAGACAGACCTTATTTAAAAATTACATAGAGATTTCTAAAAACTAGAAGGGATTTTATGAAATTTGTAGGGGCAATGGCCATGACCAACCCCAGACCCCCAGACCCCAGTCCTGCCAATGGTAGAGGCATTTGGGAACTGAATCAGAATCAGGATCCTCTCAGGCCTTTTCCCTACTGTGACCGCCTGCCATGCCATCCGCACGGTTAAGTGGTGGAGCCTGATTGGCCAGGCCGTGAGGAAATGCCTTACATGATTCGGACCGTCCGAGACCCCAGTTTGTGATTTTTTAATATTTGACTCACTTTTACATGCCAACTCACCCTGCAATTTTTTTTAACTTTATTTATTTTTCGGATGTTACCCGCTTTTCAATGACTCCCAGATGAAGATTTTCTTGGGTCCTGGACTACCAACTTAGTTACTAGATTGGATTGCATGCGAGTTATAAATGCATCCACTCTAGATGCCTATTATAATACAAAAAGTCTGCATGCACGGAAAAAAAGAACCTGAAAAAGGCCCTGAAACCCTACTCTACCCTAAGATCTCCTTTTGAAATGAGATCCTAAGGTAGGGGAGAGCTTCAGGGCCTTTTTCAGGCTTGTTTTTCGGTGCATGTAGACCGGTTGATTATAATATAGGCTGCACATCAGTCTTTTCACTCCTCCACGTCTCAGATCTAAATGGCCTGACATATTTGGCCCGACATATGGCCTGATCCCAGCTGGACCTATTTCGCCGAAATCGAGAAATTTTCATTTCTCTTATCTTCCTCATTCGATGGAGTTCTTCTTGAATCAGAAAGATGTGATCGATGCCTTGAACTCGGTCGAGCCGATGCGGATCTCGCCGGAGAGATTGACGCTGAAAGGGGAGTTCTGTTCATCTGCGCTGATCTCGCCGGAGAGATCGACGCTGAAAGAGGAGATCTGTTCATCTGCGTTCCTCTCACTGGAGCAGGTGAAGTAAGATCTGGAGGTTTTGGAGTGGAAGGAAAATGCCCTGTGCAGTCGATTGAAATCTGCATAGGAGAACCTCTTGGCCGTGGATGATTTGCAGATCATCTGCGCCTCGTCGACGTCAGATCCGTGTCGGTTTCTTCCATCTCGAGGAACAGTGGAATCGATGCAGAAATTGTGGGCCCCACTGATCAGGGTTCAGATCATACCTCACCTTCAAGGTCGCCCAGGGCCTCACAACAAGATCTATGGTCCCGATCTGAATTCAATGGCCCAATGGCCCCACAGTCCAAAAAATATGGAATTATCCCCTTTCTTCTTCATTACCGCCTTGCCTCCTTTGGGTCTTTGGATGGTGGACGAAATGGGGTTCACCTCACACGGGTCCACCACCTATTTGGTCGCCCGTGGGTCCTCCTTCTGATCCACCGATCAGATTGGCCATCAGGTGGACCAACTGGGTCGTGGTATCAACGCAAAAAAAAAAAAAATAGACCCTTTTTGCCCATCTCCCCTTCTGCTGAAGCTGTGGGGCCCATGGCCTACTTGATCGAAAATCAGACCCACACATCTGAGTAGGGGTGTTCACGGGTCGAAACCCGCGGGTTTCGGGTCAAACCCGACCCGACCCGTCTAAAATTTTGTGGGTGAAAACCCACCCGAACCCGACCTGTTTGTGTCACGGGTCAAACGGGTCACGGGTCAAACGGGTCACGGGTTCAACGGGTCACGGGTCGCGGGTCGGGTTCGGATCCTTTTTTTTTTTTTTCATGTAGAAGACTAAATTGTTTATGCAAACAACTTTCAGATAATTGTTAGAGAACTAAAAGTGATTAGATGTAATTATGTAAAATAAAAGGTGGTTGCGGTAGTTTGCTGGCCTTCTTTTGTACCATGGGTAGGGGTATACAAAAAAATTAGTTGCGGTTTGACTCGAAAATCACGTCCAATTTCAACTACGTAATCACTCTCATCTTGACCATTAATTCAATGGTCACCAATTAAATGATTAAATACAATCAACAAGATATTCAAGATTAACAAATCTAAACAAACTGATGTCAAATAGATGTAATAACTAATAAGGCTTCAAAACGTACCGTGTTTTTCATGTGAGATCACCTTAATCTGTTGATAGGAATAAAATAAATGTTCCTCGCACTAAATATATTATAGTATACATGGGCCTTGAGTTCATAGACATGAGACCAATATAATAACTCAAATATTTAGAAATTGGTTGGTGAACTACATCTAAGAGAAATTAAAACCACATCTTGACAAATATCTCTTGGATTTTTATCCTTGGTCAAAAAAAAAAAAAAAAAAAAAAAAAAAAAAAAACGGGTTCACGGGTCACCCGCCAACCCGACCTGTGAGACCCGTTACCCGTACCAATGATCACGGGTCGGGTCGGGTCGGGTTGAGCACAAAAAATGTGTGTGGAGTGACCCACCCATTGACCCACGGGTCGGGTCGGGTTGACGGGTCGGGTCGGATTACGGGTCATTTTGTACACCTCTACATCTGAGTGTGGATTCTTGGGCAACCATGATGATTTAGTATTTTTGTGGAATAGGATATGTGGGGTCCACCATCCAAAGAGAGGGCGTGACTGAAACCCACCCATCTTGTTGGAGAAGATGAAACGCAGTCCGGCTATATGAAACCAAGGTCATGACCATGTGAAGACTTTGACGTGCTGGCAGACATGGGAGACAAGGCAGACAAGTGAAACTATCATTTCACTAATAGGTCAGGCATAGGCCTAATAGTAGAGTGGGTGCACCCTAATATCCAGAGATCCCTTGGCTACCTAATAGTAGAGTGGGTGCACCCTAATATCCAGAGATCCCTTGGCTAAATTATACAAAGAGGAAGCCTAGGCCGTACACCCACTCTTTATAGAGTGGGTGCATAACCCACCACCCCATGCGATTTTGGCAGGCAGTAACTAGCTTTTAATGGATCACATTGAGTGGTCCTGGTACTAAGTACTAACTCATATTGCTGTATCTAAAGACAGGACTAGTAGACCAGGGTCTGGGCGTCTGGGGGTGGCCATGGCCCATGGAATGTAAACTCGCGTGGCCATATGAGAGTGAGAAAGAGACGGAGGATCGGGGAGGGTCTTGTACTCTCGTATACACAAAGAAAATGACTATTCCTCTTGTGGTGATCTCGAAGAATAATGAACCAACTTAAATTTCCCGCAGATGTTGCCCATATTAAATGAAGCACGTAAATTTCATGTGTTTGTCGTGTGATTTGGGTGCTCTTTATTGATCGCGTGACTGTTCGATCCTTAACGTGAACCACAAAAATATAGCTTGTCGTCAATGTTGCGAATAAAGGACTAGAGATAGAGATACTTTTGATGTTGTTGATATTGTGAACAGAGCACAATGCAACGTCATTGGTAAGGGCATTTATATATAAGCCATATGTAATATATTAGTAGACAATGAGCTGAGCTGAGTCTGGCTGCTCAAGTCGTAGATTGGCCCTAAAGTTTGCAGGATTCTTGAAATCGATCCCTATTTTATCTTCTGGCTTTAGAAAAATAACAAAAGCTCTCACTTTTTTGGCTTTGGCCAGGCAGCCTCCAGTCAAAGGGCTGTCGTGAGAAGGTTTGGGATCAATCTAATAATATTATTAAATAATTAATAAATAGTTGTCTCTTAAGCAATGTGGCCCATTAGCTCAGTTGGTTAGAGCGTCGTGCTAATAACGCGAAGGTCGCAGGTTCGAGACCTGCATGGGCCAACTTTTTTTATTCCAAACTGTAATGTGATTATTAGCAATAATTTTTTTTTTTAATGTTATGCCATAAAATAATTGCATAACTGGATTTTAAAATATTAACTTTAGTTTCACTTTATCTATGTGTTTGATCAACCAGTAATCACATCACAGTTTCAAAAACTGGACCGAACTGGCTGGTTGAACCGGAACTGCTATATATTGCAGTTTTGTGCAACCAAAATTTGCTTCATTTCAATTGAATAATGTGAACTATGCAGTTCAATCATCGAGCTGTTTATGCTGAACATGTAAGGCCGGCCCGGGAGACCCATCCGAGTCCATGCCAATCATGAGAGAAATGGAGGATGAAATGATCTCAATGACAGTTTGAATTGTGGAAATATGATCCCTTTGAACTATGACTCTAAAATTTAATTCTACGAAGTATCAGATTTGTGGATTTCTGTCCAAACGGGAGTAATAGGTTGTTTAGGTTGGTTGAGAAGTCTTTTACCACGATGGATTCTCAAGTTATGTTTTATACCATAACTTGTGTGGAACCAACTTAAAGCTTGTAGATGCATGCCAATCAGAAGAGCAGTGCAATAATATAGATTAGAGACGGCTAAATATCACCCTTAATTTAGAGCCTTTGTTCAGTGACTATAACTTATATTAAAAGGGTTTTATTTTTGGGGTATTTGAATATTTAAACTGAAAACATATAAAAATAAAGGGGAATCCATATCAAAACAGATACTATCAATTTAAAGTTTTAAGACACAGAGGAGCAAGTGACTGATGCGCTATGGAAGTCATGTTGTCATTTGGATTACAAGTATGTGGACTCTCATGCTGATAAGCTCTCACCAAGGATGGAGCCAGAAATTTCTTCTAGAGGGGGCAAAGAGCAATTAAAATTTTCACTAAATGAAAGATTAATGTTCTATGTAAGAAACTATCATTGATATAAAAAAATATATCATTTATCGGCTTATAATATCCTCAAAAGACATAACTCACATCTTTCATTTAATCTCAAAAGGAAAAGAAATGCATTAATCACATATTTATGTTAAAACTTAAAAGAAAAATAAAATAAACTAATAGAATTTTATTGCACCCCATATTTTTATTACCTAATTAATCATTATCCAGTGAGACAGATCTTGGGATGGGCCACATTGATGACATCATGGATAATCAAAAGAAGGGTTCACCTATCTTTACAAATTGGAATTTAAATGCCCTCTAGAATAGATTTCCTCATCTTTACAAAGTAAAATAGAATCCCCTTGCCTTACACCTCTAGAATCCTTACTACTGTGAGATGGTGATCAACAATGAAACATTGAGAAGGAAACACCAATCATGAATGCATTAGTCCAAACACACCCCACCCCCAACCTTCTACTACTCAGGCCAGGAGCGATCTTTGTCGTCCATCAAAACCATCTAAATAGCACGATCTCCACCATCCATTAGCATTCCACAAACGGCGGCAATCAAAGTGAGATGATGAGGCCCACTGCATCTACCGTTGGACCTCATCCAATCACTACCATACTATAAAAGAACACTTCATATTACACGGTTGTTGTCTGAGTTGGATCCAAGTGTCTTGTAGTTGGTCTATGAAATACAATTTTTTCCTCCCAAATACAAGTGCAAAAACAAAAAAAAAATGCACAAGACATAAAAAATATATATAAATATATTCATCCGATAAGCAAACAAATACAGTTTAAATCAAGAAAATAAAACAGAAACAAATGGAATGGCTTGAAGATGTACCCGTATTTGCGAAAAAAGTTAAATCTTTGAATAAAAATGAGGAGGCCAATGGTTACACTTGAGGAAGAATACGCTAAAGATAGAAGTTGAAAAAAAAAAAGGAGAGAGATAGAAATGACATCTCCCTGCCATGTCTTTTGTTTCTAAAGCAACCAAATGACAATTGACAACATTGCCCCATGTGTCTTTTGGAATTCTATTTGTAGCAAAAGGTGAGTAGGGGCAAAAATAGAAAAATGACTAATTGACAACATTGCCCCTATGTGTCTTTTGGAATTCTATTAAGTTGTAGCAAAAGGTAAGTAGGGGCAAAAAATAGAAAAATGTCAGGAGAAAAAATAGAAAAATATAAAATTTACCCATGACAAAGGGTGAAAATATTATTAAGACCTTAAAAAACTGAGTGGGGGCAATTGCCCTCACTCAGGGGCGGACCTATGTCTAATGGACTGGGGGCTGAAGCCCCCACCAAAGATTTAAAAAGCCCATAAAGTCTTTAAGGCTTTATGGCCCAGCCCCCACTTAAAAGTAGCCAAAGACCCCAGAACCCTTTCCCAACTCCAAAAACCCAAATCCTTTCTGGGTGTCTCTCTCCATCATGCAAACAGAATTTGCTTGGGTTTCAGTCTCTACAAAAAGTGGATGGCCCACTTCTTTTGTAGGTTGATCAGTTTACATGATGGGGCACACATTGGATGTCATTTTGTTAATACTATCAAGACTAGACATATCTTTCCCTCCAAATCTATTACTAAATTAATCATTTCATTTTTAAAAGTGATTTCATAGAATGAATGATGGTTTTAAACACAACTAGCCTAATTGACCTAATTATTAGGGCTTGAGTTTAGTCTCATATATTCATATATTCTAGCTAAAGACTTATACAAATTTTTTTTAAAAAAAGTTACCTATTCATGATTTAGTCAAGGACATTTATGTCCCTTGCCCACTTAGCTTGCTTAAAGCTTCTCATTTGTTAGCCATCCAATACGAAGATATGCTTTTTTCCCTCATCTTTTCTTTTAAGTAGTTTTGAGATCTAGAATAAAACCAAGTTTACATTGAGCTCCATTGAAAAAGTATAGCTCCATTTATTGTGTAAAAGTCTGAATTGGTGGCCATGAGAAGGGTGCAACATGTCTGATCAAATTTTGGGCAAAATTAAAATTGAAAAGAACCTAAGTTCAACCTGACCTAACTAATGTTCACAAAGGGCTAACATGAATCTGAACCTAATAAGAATTGAATTCATTTCAATTTTCAAGCCAGGAATTGACAACAACGAAAACCTAAATCTATCACCCCAAGTTTGTGCCAGCGGGGTTAGTTTAGGCTCAACCGAAGTTTGACAAATATGTACTTAGTGCAAGAGCGGCAAAGATTATTTCTTAATAAAGTATAATACATTTTCTCTTTTGACATAGTTAATCCGTGAAGAAAGTATAATAAAATTGTGATTAACTTTCAAGTGAATCCCCCTCAAATGAAAATTCTGGATCTGTTCCTGCCCTCACTTGACCTCCTCTTCCTCCGTCCATGGCTCTTACTTGGTGTAAGCACCATAAGAATAAAACACTAGCTTTTAAAAAAAGGCATATTATCTTGGACTTCATTTGCATTTTGAAAATGACAGGATGTCTTCGTGTGGATTCTCCATGCTAGTAAACTCTCCTGAGAGTCTTTACACAAATTTTTATAGATGCCTAAAGCGATCAGACACTTTTTTTTATACGTTTGTGTATATAATTTTTAATATATGACAAGCATGTTTTTTCTCTAATTGAATTAGACATACAAAATAATCTATTTAAAATAATTTTATTTAATAAAAAATAATAATTAACTCTATTTTAAATAAATAATAGGAAAATATTCAAGTGCATCCATCCCTCACCATTTTTGGTGAAGGACACCCACCTTTGAAAAATATCAAGTACAAAAGGGGAGTGTTAAGTATATAGGACTCTCCCTTTTGTACTTGATACTTTTTAAAGGTGGGTGTCCCTCATAAAAAATGGATGGTGAGGGATGGATGCACTTAAATACTCCTCCTAAATAATAATACATTCCCCTTACCGATTAGACTTTTTCCTCGATGTGACAACTTAATCCATACAGCTTTGAAAGTCCAATAAATTTGCTTTTTCTTATTTTACCAAACATACAAAACAATCTAGTGGTAAAACTATCTAATTGAAACTACTATATTTTAAACAGATCTATCATCTATTGGATACGTCTTATATTTCAAACAGGTATTAAAATAATGAGACACTAACGCAATGATTCGATTTCATATACGTGGCACAAAAAGGGCGGTTGGCTTTCATCCCATGCATTTCACTGAAAATGAAGGGGTACAGAGTCATAAATGAATCCTCGTGAGTCGTGCCTTTGTCTTTAGGATTCATTGTCCTTCTCAAGGGTCCACAGATAGAGCTGGCCTTCTCACAGCAGCCAGAAATGTGTCCTTTTCTTCTTCTTCTGATCAGATTCTCATCTCTGTACAGTACAGATGAACTTAACAGCTGATAAGTACATTTATTTTATTTAACTTCAATGTAGTTGGGAGATGACCTTGATGACAATTGACAACTATAATGATCAACTTGATTTCAATATGGATGCCGCGATAAAAAAAAAAAAAAAAATTTAATCTCATTGTATCTTTGGCATTCATTTACATCACTGAAAATATTTCCCTGCACTTGGGTTAGCAAACTATTTGTAACTTTGATCACTTAAAATTTGTGATCGCAATTTGCTAAGGCCTGTTTTGGGATCCCAAGAACAGGGTTACCCAATAATCTGTTTACTGTTTCTGTTCGCCTGTAACTGGTTATAAAGAATAAAAACAACTGTCACTCAGTCACTGTTACAGGCAACTTAGGTTAGTCGAACCTCAGAAACCCCAAGTTGAATAGTGTTTTGACTCCTGTAAGTACTTCCAAGTTAGAATACACAACACGGCAGGCAGCAAAAATCCATTCATCAGCTATACTGCTGTAGAAAAACAAGGATTCCTAAAAAGCAAAGAAAATGTTGTGCTCCCTTGCGTGGCAGTGTAACAATATGCCAAAAATGTTAATGCAATCCGCGTTTCTTGAATAGACAGCCTTCCTCTTGTCTCATTCTCAATTAAGAGTTTTCATGAGTGGAGTGATGAAATTCAATGAAAACTTTGTTGAGAAACCTGCACTGCTTATAAGATAATGAGGTCGAAATTACAGACCAGGTGAAAAAGCAGATGGCAGCATTGGAAATTAAAATAATAAGCTTTCAAACTTGTCCCTTGGTATTTGTAAATGCCATATTTTTTTTTTTGTTAGAATTTAAAATTTTATCACCTAAAATATCTCAAATCTTTTACAATTCTCATAATTCCAATCTCCTTGCATTTGCAAATCTTCCAACCAAGAAGATGATTCAAAACTTCTATCATAGGGGACAACTTCTATAGAATTTATAAAATTTTAGAATTGAATTCATTAAATTATGCTGAAGAAATTGGCCTTGAAAGTCTAAAACCTTTACGTTTGATCTGTTTCATATCTAGATGGGCCCCATGTTATAGGAGTGGTTATACAAGTTTGACCACATGGTGTTACTAAGTAGGTTACATCAAATGTATGCAATGAAGTAGGGAAGGACCTACATATAGATGACTTGGGGCAATAGCCCCATTTGATTTTGAAATTGTCAGAGATTCTACTGGACCTATCCCATATATATATATAATAAATAGTCACCCACGTCTAAACCTTGTGATTTCTACGTCACAAAACCTTAGTGCTTTCGACATATTCTTCCCACCGAAAGTACCATATGATCTTCATGTCGTTCTTTTTTGACATTTTCTTTCTACTGAGAGTGAGAGAATCTCTTTGCGCCGATTGAGCTTTTCGTCACTGTTCGTCTCGTGGTTAGTTTTTCTCTCTCACCAAATAATCCTAAATAAAGCGACCTCCCTCCCTCCTTAGATGTAGTATAATCTTAATCACTCTATACCTAAATCTGAACCTTTAATCTTCAAATCCTAATTTCAAACCCTAAATCCCCAACTCCTAACAAAACCATAATTCCTAAGTCACCAAGCATGAACATATCTACAAGTCTTTAATCTTCAATCCATAAACTAGGCCTTAGGGTTCATATGTTTGGATAACTTGAGTTATATTTAAGCGGTAATTTTTCATTTTTGCCATGAGCTTATGACCAACATAAAGGATTATTTTTATAACTAAGGTAAGTGCAAGCAGCCAAATTCCTTATATCCAAATAGAACTCCTTTGGGGACCCAAATTGGGTAATTAAGTGCCAAATCACCGTCCCCCCCCCCCCCCCCCCCCCCCCCGCGTCACAAAAAAAAAAAAAAAAACTATGTCCGCCACTATATGCATGTAAGGTCCGCCACTATACGCATGTAAGGTCCAACTTCTAGATATCAAATCTGGTAAGTCATGGGCCCACCTATATACATTAGGGCTTGTTTATTTGTTTATTTTGAGGTGTTTCTGATGAAGATTGTGAGTGTTGGAGATTTTGGACATTGGTGTCGAATCCTGTCTCTCAACCTTCTAAATGTTTCATTTGATTGCTAGAATTTGAATAACAATCTACCTAAAAAGTTACTTTTAGCCTTTTAAATTCTCAGTATTTCAGCTTTTTGAATGTTAAAATGGTCATGACGGAATTTCACTTAAGAGACAACATTAGGAGAATTCCAAACTCTCCAACAAGAGTCCTCAGAAATCTCGCAGATAGAAGAAAAACACAAGTATTATACGTGCCCCACTGTCATGATTTTGCTCATCAATTTTCTTTCTAATTTCAAATCACAAAAAACTAAAACAAGATTTATTGTGATCCAGAGGAAAGTTTCTACAGCAACCAATCCATCCATTGTGTTATTATGATACAATTATTTTTGGTAATCACCTTAAAAGAACTACCAACTTTTTAATCATTGTTGCAACAAGAAGAACTCCTTTTATTCTCGTGTGAACCTTGATTAGTACCAGTCATACATCATGGGCATTGGGCGCTGTTTCGGTGTTGGGTGTCATCTTCATTGATTTCTTGTACTCTCCAATGAAGTAAGAGGTGAAACCCCAAAGGCATAGGACAAGAGACATTCCTTTCTCTCCGGTGAACTTCTCGCCAAAGGCTAAAATAGCAGCCACTTGTGTGAATGGGAGCAGAACAGAGGTTGCGACGCCTGCAAAGAGAGAGGAGGTGCAGTAGATGATGCCTAAGACTCCAATGGATGTGAACTGCCATAGGATAGCACTGCACACCAGCACCACATAATACTTCACCTCCCCAAGTTCGAAAGCCTTTGCCTCTCTTGGAATTGCCTGTAACGTAATATAATATAATGAAGATTCACATTTTTTTTATTTTTTGTATCTTTCATAAAATTATTTGCTTTGAAAAAAAAAAAAAAAAACACCAGTCAAATCAATCCAGAATATAAGCAAGAAAAAATAAAAAAAACGAGATATATTTGGGTTTTTGCCATTTACCACAATGTCTAATGTTGTGTTCTAGAACTCTGATTACATGTTACCATCTATTATATCTGCAATCAGGAAAGATTTAATGCGGAAGTAGGTAGTGTAGAAGAATCACATCCATCTCATCAAGGAAGGGGGTCCACACAAGATAAAGCATTGTTGCAGCTCACTCAGCAAGATAAGATTGTTAAGATCGAGCACATAGCAGCAAGATAAGATTGTAACAGAGAATGAATAAGATCGAGCACATAGACCCATCCTTGCTATGTCTAAACCCATCCTTGCTATGTCACCATCTTATCTTGCTGAATCAACTGCAACAGTGCTTTATCATGTGTGAACCCCTTTCCTTGTTGAGATGGATGTGATTCTTCTACGTGTAGGGATGAGGTGACTTGGTACAATTCAAACAGTTGTGATGGAGGTGGTCACTTCATTACTTATTGAGCTAAATGGATCTAGAGTTGAGAATAGAAGGAAAAATTCAGTGGTTTGAGTTCCCTGCTCTAACCGACCAGGGCTCCATCCCTGGGTCCTCCTCCCTACGTTTGCAGTGGTCTTTTGTCAGTGCTGGTCAAAAAAAAAAATCTAGAGTTTAATTTACTATGTATAACGATATTGAGAAACCGAGTTGGATGGGGAAAATCATGAGTTAGCCTCACTGTCGGCATGATGGCCACTTCACCTCTAACAAACCTGAGTAAAGAAAAGATCATCTTACCATAAATAAACACACAAACATAGCACAGGCGGAGAAAACGTGGTGAATGATTTATTTTACATGCACTTCATCAGTTTGGATCCTCAAAGGCAATTTCGCTCATCAAAGAATTTGTGAGGCTACTTAGGGGGCATACTTATCAATAATCTAGATAGGAAAAATTATATTTTCCATCTTGTGAGAAAAATATATTTCACTGCAACAAAAGTTGGGCACACCCACCAATCTAAGGATAATCATAAATTCTTATAAGAGTTAATTTTATATGTGATCAATATCATGTAAGCCTAATCCCGAGAGATAATTCAGTTATGGCCTAAGACCACGATTTGTTTTAGGGGGTTGAGAGTTTGAGATTGTGCTACCACAGTGGGCCATTATGGATTTACTCGGCTCTCTAAGGCCGAAGGGATTAGTCCAACCCAAAGAGTGGACACCCTCCTATATAAAAAAAAAAAAAAAAAAAAAAAAAAAAAAAAACCTGATTTAATTAAGCCCAACATTTGTTTGAATAAAATCCATTCTAAGATTGGAAGAAGATTTTCTTGCTTTATATTATTGAAAAGTGCACAATGAGGCATCTCTCTTCCACCTATAAAATCAGTGTTATTCAATCCCTCATTGTATCTTCCTTGGTTAGTGGTGTTTACCTGAAAATCCATGTTGATGGCCATGCCAATGAGGCAGAAGACAGTAGCAGAGAACGAAAATATAACCTGAAACTGGATGACCACGGAGCTGGTGACGACCTGTTCTGCCTTCCGATAAGAGAGCTCGATCATGGGGAAGGTCAATCCACACAACATCGCTCCTCCCAACGTAAAGAAGAAGCCCAACAAGTACTGCCCTCTGTCAACACCCGGTGGCCGGTCTCTGCTCGTGTGCACCGCCAAAACGCTCGCCCCAAGCGTCATCAGAACCACGCAGTTTACGCTATAGAAACTGAATTTCTGCCTCACAATAACAAAAGCAAACACTGCTGTGAAAGCAAGCTGCGTTGAGAAGAGTAAAGACGAGGTCGACACAGGAATATAAGCCAACCCAGCTGAATACATGAAGTTACAAAGGCCCAGCAAAAGGCCCAGGGCTAGACTGGCCATGATCAGTCTCCTCTCGATGAAGAAGCTCTTCAGCATCTTCTGGGTGCGGCTTTTTGAGTAGAGAACTGAGAGAGGAAATAGCATGATTGGGAAGCCCAGTGTTTGCAGGCAGCTAGAGAGCCATTTCCGGTGCCCACCATGAAGATAGTACAGTCGCTGCAATAGAGGCGCACCTATGGCTCCAATCCCTGTGCAGATCATCCAGACTATCAGGAGGCCCCATTGATTGCGTTTCTTTGATGATGGCTCGTCATGGTCTGCTTGCTTGTTTTGCAGAGTGTCTACGTTCAATGGGGACATGGTTTCAAGTTTTTGTTCCTCTTGGGTTCTCTTCCCAAACTATGGTTCCAAGAGTGGGTGATGGGTGATGGAGAACCATGAAATTGCGACTTGTCATCTGTGTTGGCCACGTTTTTTGTTTTTTTTTCTATCGCTGTTGCATCTGTACTGTCGTTTCAGCAGGCTTAAATGGTGATAGAGATGTTTGACCTAACAAAAACGATTAGAATATTTTCGGAGTCCTGACACGTGGACTAACTCCATAGACAGAACCCATGGTTTTCCGATAGATATCAGCAAAAAGTTTGCATGGACTAACTCCATGAGTTAGTGCATGAAGAGACCTCATGTTTTTGTGGAGAAAATCACCTGATGTCAGATGATTTTCCCCTCAAAACCATGAGTTAGTCCATGGATCGGTCCATGGGTTAGTCCATATAGCAGGGCTCAGATATCAGACCATGGGTTCTGTCCATAGAGTTAACCATGTAGACTTTTTGATATTTTCGGGCCATGGCCCGGTCAACTGCACGGCCCATGCTCGACGGTAATTGGCATGTCAGGCCCATCAGGCACGTGGGCCGACTCCTAGGACCCGCCAAGCCCGCTAGGAACTGCCCACCAGGCACGACAAGTCTGGCCCGCCCAAAAATGCCTATTTTTTGAAAAATTATCCATTTTAACAAACAAACCCCCCCCCCCCCCCCCCCCCCCCCAAGGCCCACCAGGCACGACAAGTCTGGCCCGCCCAAAAATGCCTATTTTTTGAAAAATTATCCATTTAAAAAAACCCCCCCCCACTCATAAAACGGTCATAAGGGGTATTTTGTGTCATTTTCAATTTTACTCTTATCTATATGAAACAAATCTGTATAAAATAGATCCGTTTCAAATGGCCATGTTTGAAATAGATAGTGTAGAATTATGCTGTTTGGTAACACTTTTAAACCGATTAAATCAGATTTTTTTAAATCAATGGTTGATACTCTTTTTATAAATTTATTGATATACACAATGAATTAGTGGCTAATACTTGACCACATGGCTATTTGTAGTATTCTTAAGAGGATCAATGGCTCAGATCTTGATAAAGGGGCTCATAAAGTCCAAAAATTAACTTCAATTATTCACTTTTTGTTATGCTAATATCTCAAAATTGGTGAATGATCAATGGTTGATATTTGATATGGTGGTTGTTCTTAGTCATCCTAAGTACTTATATGATTCAGATTATAGTTTAGGGCCCCACCATTGAAAAAGAATGGGAAAAATCAGACTGTCTGATACAAATCCAAAACCCAATTAAGTAATGGTCTATCCGCTTAAGTGCAAAATGCATGTCTGTTTGAAATATGGTGGTTTTGTTGGCCATGCGAAATAGACATATATTGTCTTAACTCCATTACAAATGGGCACAGTAAAAGTAGTTGGCAAACAGTCTAAAGGCAAAAGAGGTAAAATTGAGAGATGCGCGCCAAACACCACTAAAGTCTATAAATACTCTAGCCCTCCCATTATTCTCAGTGGAGTAGGTCGAGTTTGACCGAACCACTTAAATCTATTCGCCATTCTCCGTACTTGTGTTCTAATTTTTAATTTTAATACTGATAAAAAAATTAAAAAAAAAGAAAAGAAAGAGGCACGCCTGGCACGGAGGCACGGCACGGCCCGGCCCAAGGCGTGCCGTGCCAGGGTATTTTCCTGGTGGCACGAGCGGGCTGCTGTTGGGTCGGCACGGCCCATTTTACATGCCGCATGTCCAAATGATGGTTCATGCATGCAACCAATGACCCTTGTTTAGGTTTTTTTTTTTTTTTTTTTGGAAAGGTTTAAATTTTTTGAAAGGTGACCCTTGTTTAGTTTTAGTAAAATGATGTCATGCTAATGACTTGTAATGCTTTAATCTTCTTGATACTAAATTTTTTTATATACCTTTGGAGTGGAAATTAGACTAAAACTTCCTTAGTGTGAATCATCATATTATTCTTCCCCATTTAAAACTTCATCAGTGTGAATCCTCATATTATTTTTCCCCATTTGATTCTCCATGGATTAGGTTTGGGAAGAGAAGAGGAAGGAAGAAGGTGTCGGAAAACAGTTTTTTACGTGCGCAAGGTTGATATTGACCCTAACCTCACGTGTTTAGGGGAGGGTCAATATCGACCCTCGAAAAATCACATATAAAAAAGGATGCTTTTATGGGAAGGCCTATTTGGTGTGAGAGAAGTAAAGTGACATTTTTCATCTAGGGTCCATCTAATGTGTTTTTTTTTTTAGATTCTCTTTTTATTTATTTTTTTCCTTATTTTACCAGGGTGTTTTAGTCTCTTCGCAAACCAACTATTCTTCAAGAACGTGAAGTCCATGCCTTCCCCACGCACCAGGTAATTCAGGCATTTTCCTGGGCAAGTGGTCCCAAGGAGAAAGCACGAGTTCAAAATTGTAACCTTTGACTCGTGAGCCGTGGTCCCAACCAACTCAACTACCCCTCAGGGTTACATTTTAAATCTTTTGTTAATTACATTGTTGTTAGCATTGACTACTTTTGGGACATATTGGTTTGCATGGAATTGAATTCATTCAAAATTATTGTACCATTAAAGCGTTCTTTGCCTTTTACGTGGGCAAATGTTACATTTGTAAATGGCCTATATGCATATGTTACATGTATAAGTGTTACACCTGTGAAACATATTACCATGTTTGTCAAAAGCATCATTTTGATATGAATAAATGAGTGTATCCAACAGTTTTAGATTTATTTGGATTTTTGGTCATTTCACAAATTTCTCAAAACCCATGCATGAAGGATTAATATATGAAACTTTTTATCTTGATATCTACCATTAAAAGAATGGTTTGGAAAATGAATTGGGGGCCCACATAACTCCAGAAAATTAGATTTATAGGTTGGAGTTTTTTCACAAATTACTTAAAATCTATGAAGATTAAAGATAATCAATATTAAGGTTTGGGGTAGATTAGTTCAATAAATAAATTGCATGGCTTGGATTATTCTATATATCAACTATTAGCAAGGATCCCTTAGACTATTTATGTATATAAATATATATATTAAAACTTAAAGAAAATTACAAGGGCTTGGTATCGTCCACCTAGCCTTCAAAATTAGAGGGTAGCAAAATTTTGTCCTTGCCCGGCCCAAGGGCCTTTTAAGAAAAAGAAAGCCCTCATTTGGATGACTTTTTCAAGACCTGACCGAGCCTTGCCTCCTTGTGACCGAGCCTTGCCTCCTTGTGAAAGGGCCAAATTGACAAGCCTAATGCTAAATTATGGTCTTCTGAAATCTATATAATACGAGAGAGCAGACTTTGAATCCTAGGACATTTTGGACCCTTGAATCTATGTACATAAATCCAAGGGATATTTTGGACCCTTGGATTTAAGAGGGGAATGCAAAAGGGGGCAGCAAGTTAGAGTTATTTACAGGTATTGCCATCCCTTTTTCATTTAAAAGAAAATGAGCTAAAAATTGGAGAAATTTACAAGTTTTTGCCATCCCCATCAAAAGCAAAAAGGGTCAGCAAGTTTGAGTTATTTACAGGTATTGTCATCACTTCTTCATATTAAAAAAAATACTACTTCATTGATGATGAGATGGGACCAAGATAAGAAGATGAGATGAGCAAATTGGGTGAAAGATTTCATGATTCAGTTTTGTTAAGAATAAATGAATGAATGGAATTATATAATTTGGTAATCAATTGGATTTTTTTTTTTTTGTGAAATCCATTATATGGTTGGACTTGCTTTCGAAACGCATGGAACCTAGGTTCGGTCGGTTTGAGGCATATCCAGGTCCGGTGGTGCATCGTGCCTTCAGGCACGGAAAATTTCTAGTCTATATAATAAGGGAGCTCAGTCTTTGAATCCTTAGATATTTTGGACCCTTGGATTTGTATACATAAATCCGAAGGATATTTTGGACCCTTGGATTTAAGAGGAGAATGCAAAAAGTGGCAGCAAGTTAGATTTATTTACAAGTATTGTCATCCCTTCTTCATTTAAAAGAAAATGGGCTAAAAGTTGGAGAAATTTATAAGTTTTTGCCATCCCCATCAAAAGCAAAAAAGGTCAGCAAGTTTGAGTTATTTACAAGTATTGTCATCCCTTCTTCATTTAAAAAAAAAAAGCACTACTTCATTGATGATGAGATGGGACCAAGATAAGAAGATGAGATGAGGAAATTGGGTGAAAGATTTCATGATTCAATTTTGTTAAGAATAAATGAATGAATGGACTTATATCATTTGGCAATCAATTGGATTTTTTTTTTTGTGGAATCCATTTTATGGTTGGACTTGCTTTCGAGACGCATGGAACCTGGGTTGGGTCAGTCTGAGACATATCCAGGTCCGGTGGTGCGCCGTGCCTTCAGGCACAGAAAATTTCTAGTACATTAAAGTAAAAGGTCATAAACGAATAGTTGTGCTACTTTATTTAATCAACCAACAACTGTCTTGATTGGCAATTTTAAAGAATCATTAAATAAAACAAATCAGGCTTCCAATCAAAACAAGCAGATCAGCCATTATACTTTTCTTTTCAAATTTTAGATCTTCCTCCGTTTTTGCAACACTGAGGCCATGAAATAGACTATATATTACAAGTGGAGCAGCTTGAAATAGATGTTTTGCAAATAGAGGTGTTCATGAGCTGGACTAAAGAGTGTTCAGGCCCAGCCCAATTTCTAAACTAGTAGCCCAAACCCGGCCCAAGCCTGAGTCAGGCCAAAAGTGGCTGGCCTGAGCCTACCCCTCCTAAGATATTGAAGCCCGAGCCCAGCCCGAGTTAAGAGTAAAAGAACAAAAAAATATTTTATATTATGTCCTATGTTGTAGCTCAACTAGTACAATCATATCTTCTTGTTTGAGAGGTTATGTGTTTGAGTCCCCTCACCATCATGGTTGGAAAACTCTCTGAATTGGTCTTAATTGACCCTCCAGAGTCATCTCCTTTTGATTAAGGATCGAGTAAAAAATAAGGAAGACTCTCATTTTAATAAGTTGTTTGTATTCTGAATTATTTAACAGGCAGATCTAATCTTAAATAATTAATATTTATTTATAAGTAATTATACATGAAGTTTGGAGTTAACAATTTAAAAATGGTGACTAAAATGTAATTTAAAATTTATATTTGATCTTTTACATTCGATATTTGGACTAACAGATTATGTAATATACAATGTTTTTCTTTTATTTTCTTTATTGTAGTAACTTTCTTGCATATATAAATTTATTAATTTGAATTGATTATCATGAATGCATGTAAATAAATGTGTTTTTATGTTTTATAAGTAATGGATTCATTATTAAAATTATTACTTTTTAAATATAAATCTTCCGAGTCTCCGAGTTGACTCTATCCGAGTTTTCTTTTTTTTTTTTTGTATTAATCGAGTCGAGCGAGAGTTACTCTCCTCTAATTGTTTTTATATTTGGGTCGGGCCGAGCTTAAGGCTCTCCAACATAAGTTCAAGCCCGGCCAATCTACTAGAACCTAAGCAACAAGCCCGACCCAAAGTGGGTCGGGCCCGTGTCGGGCTTGGGTCGGCCCGATCCATAAACACCCATATTTACAAATAGACTGTTTGGTAATACCAAAAGACAATTTGAAATAATAGCTTTAGGAGCCCAACGGTTCATGGTTTTAAAAAAAAAATCTTCAAAATTCATGATAAGTCAAGGCAATGAATTTGATCCCCTACCAGTTTTCATCCTTTCAAAAACGACCAATGGTTCGCATCATGATTCTGGGACCCACATAAGTCCAAAAATATAGATCTAAGGTTCTCCCTTTTCACAAATATATCGAGATCCATGATAGAACAATTGCTTAAATTTGTCCTAATGGCCCTGTTTGGGCTTTTCAAGACTACCAATTGTTTGGATCGTGATTTCGTGGCTCATAATTAGAAAAAAAAAAGGGGGCACTCAGTGTGTACCACGTGAAAAAGGAACCATTTAACCTGAGTATATCCAACAGTTAAATCTTTTCGTTCATTTCTTGAGATTCACACTGAATCATGGGCAGATTTTTAGCCTCCCAATAGGATCAACGGTTTAGATTGTAATTTTGGGGCCATAGAGTTCCAGAAATATAGATCTATAATTGTCATTTTTCACAAATATCTCAAAATTTGTGACAAATCACTGGGTCAGATTTTGTCCATTCGTCGTGTTTGGGTTTTGAAGAGTTCCAATGGTTTGGATCGTGATTTAATAGTCGGCAGTTTTTTTTTTTTTAAAGACAGAAAAAATGGAATGTGTGTTTCTTGTGGAAGGGAGACCATTTAACATGAGCATATCCAATGATCCAAGGTTTATAGCTTTTTTTTTTTAGATCCACAATGAAACAAGGGCTGATTCAAATCATGGCTTACAAAAAAAAAAGAAAAAAAGAAAAAAAGAAAAAAAAACTATTCAGGTCACGATTTTGGGAGTCACAAAAGTCCAGAAATATATATTTATGTGTTGGATTAAATGGGTGTGGCCCACATGACCACAAGCCCATTAAGGATCTTTAATCATACCCACTTGTCTACACATTTATGAGACTTATTTATTTTGAGCTCACTTGCCAACAAACTAATAATGGGCTGAGATTAAAGGGTTAGGTGATAGTTGGGGGTTAATGGTTCCTTGATGGGTATGAATCTCCTATAAAAGGATCCTTTGGTTAACTCATTTGGTTAATAGTTTCTTGGCCTCCATCACTAAGCAAAAAAGAATAGCAAAGGCAAAGGAGTTGGAAAGAGCTATGGAGTCAGGTAAGCTCCTCTCCATTCTCAAATTATTTATGTTTACTTTATCGTGTCATTTGGATTAGACACAAGGAGATCCTCCTGTGGATTGAGGGATCTTAAGCTAACATGTGGTATCAAAGCCATCTTTGGGTATAGCCAAATGATCGCTTCAATTTTTGTTTACATATTCTAAAATTTTGGGGCTTCCCGGGTTCTTCTCGGAAATCAAATCAAATGCCTAAATGAAAGAAGTTTTGGTTATTTGATAAAAGGGATTATGCCTAAATGAAAGAAGTTTTGGTTATTTGATAAAAGGGATTATGTTTTATTGGAAAGAAGAGACTCACAAATCGAGTATTATGGTGCCCAACCCAATCTGGAAGAGATGGGAATAAAAGATCATATTCTGTTTATTTGTATTTTCTTGTTTTAAGAAATTACATAGAGATGGAACCTCCGTAGATTTATCACAGTTATTTCTTTGTTTTGGTTTACTGTCATTTTGATGATGGGCATGAAAGAGAAAATGATGATGAAAGTTGTATTTTAATATAATGGTATTTTATTTTATTTTATGGATATATTTTAAAGGGTTTAAATAAAATAAGAAAATGAATGAGGAAGAATGGAGGCACTCCTGCCTCCGTCACCTTAAAGAGATTGTTGGGTGTGTTGGCAGAGGAAGAAAAATTCACTCTTTTCCACTCCCTAAGTTGGCTATCAAAAGTCTTGTCCTATTGACAAGTTGGTGATTGTCTTGTCCTATTGACAAGTTTTTTTCCTGTTTTCTTTGGGTGAGTGTTCCGTGTATTATTGTGTTTCTATAGCATCTTCCAGTCACAGTGGTGTGACTGTGGATGAGTTTACGGCCAAGCTTACGTTGCAGGCAGAGGATGAAGGGGAACTGATATTCGATGAAGTTGGGGACGGGTCGTCTGACAAAGGGTTTCAATGGTGTTTAGTTGGAAGGTTGCTGACGGATCGTTCTATTAATATCATGGCGATGAAGAATACACTGGCATCCGTATGGCGACTCGTTAAGGGTGTGTGTATTAAGGATCTCAGTCCTAATTTATTTTTATTCCAGTTCTTCCATGAGTTAGATATAGAGCATGTTGTGAAGGGAGGTTCGTGGACCTTTGATCAACATCTTCTCCTTACTAATCGTCTGGATATTGGGGTTAGTCCATCTCATGTCCAATTATTCCGGGTTGAATTTTGGGTGCAAGTGTATGACCTACCCTGTGGCTTCATGTCCACTAAGGTGGCTGAGGGGATTGGAAATTGTATTGGGGATTTTTTGGAAGCAGATGCTAGAAATTTTGGAGGCATTTGGAAAACATATATGCGTATACGGGTTTCGGTAGATGTGAGAGTGTCGTTGAAGAGACAGATGAAGTTGAAAAGGGTGGGAGGAAACTGGACTTGGGTGACTTTCAAATATGAAAGGCTCCCTAATTTCTGTTTTTTCTGTGGTTTGATTGGTCATGGTGAAAGGTTTTGAGAAAAGCTTTTTGACGGTCATGAAACACCGGTTGAAAGGTTGTATGGGTCGTGGCTCCGGGCTCCTAGCCGTCGTGTAGTCCCACAGATTGGAAAAAGATGGTTACGTTCTCAAGTGCCGGTGCCGGAAGGGGATACTCCGAATGCCATTGATGGCATGTTGATTGATGACGGATACATTACCTTGTATGGGCGCTGATTTGGAGGCTAAGAAAGTGGTTTCAGTTGAGGAAAATATGCATGGGATTATTTTTGTTTACCCAAAAAGAAGGCACATGGTTGATGGAAATGATGAGCTGTCAAATAGTGATAATGGAGAGGAGAGCATTGTTATTAGTGAGGGCCAAGGGGGTCCAAAAAACTTGTTATTGGCGGGCTCTGGTTACCAAACCCGCCAGGCCCAATGACTACCCTAAGTTGGAACTGTCGTGGGTTGGGCAGCCCACGTACAGTTCAGGAACTTGTGGACTTGGTGTCTACTTACAAGCCCCAGTTAGTTTTTCTTATGGAAGTCAAGGTTGGCAGGTCTCATGTTGATAAATTGAAATGGTTGATACAGTACGAAGGAAGTTTTATTATGGATAGTGTTCGTGGAGCTGGCGGTTTAGCGCTACTTTGGAAGGAGAAAAGCTGGGTTCATCTACTTAGCTATTCTCGTAATCATATTGATGTAAAAATTACTATTCCGGATATGATTTTATGGTGTTTAACAGGATTCTACGGCTGCCCGGAGCGGAGTCGTCGTAAGGAGTCTTGGGGTTTACTCCTGACACTCGGTAGTCGTTATGATTTCCCTTGGTGTTGTATAGGGGATTTCAACGATATTTTATTGCATTCTGAAAAGAAAGGTAGAGTGCAGCATCCGAATTATCTCATTCATGGTTTCCGTACAGTGGTTGAGGAGTGTGGGCTACGTGATTTGGGTTTGGTGGGTCACAAGTTTACGTGGGAAAAGAGCCGTGGCACTAGTAGTTGGATAGAAGAAAAATTGGACAGGGCGATGGCTACACAAGCTTGGTTGGCTAATTTTGGGCATGCGCAGGTGAAAAAATATCGAAGCCCCCTCTTCAGATCATTCTGCTTTGTTCTTAAATTTTCCAATAAGCAGGTGTGTTCATAAGAAGGTTTTCAGATTTGAAAATGCATGGTTACGTGAGAGGGATTGCAGGGAGGTACTTTCAAGTAGTTGGGAGAGGATTTCAAATCAGCATCTGTTCAGGAAAACTGATTGGTGCGGTCGGGATCTTCAAAAGTGGGGAGAAGCTTGCAGAGTTCAGTTCAAAGTTCGTATTCAGGCTTGCCGTTCTCGTCTTAAGGAGCTTAGGATGTGCAGGGATGCAGTCTCGGTGAGTTTGTTTTCGGAGGCTTCTAAGGAGTTGAATGAGTTGCTCCTTCAGCAGGAGTGTTACTGGAAACAACATGCTAAACAATATTGGCTCAAGGTTGGGGACTCTTAACTCTAGATTCTTTCATCAGTACGCTTCTTCGAGGAAACGCAAGAATTCATTTTTGAAGCTGAAGGATGAAAATGATAATTGGTATACTTGGGGTCACGGTATTGAAACTCAAATTATTGATTATTTTCAAAATCTCTTTACATCTACTGGTTGTGAAGGTGATGTGATTTTTGAGAAAGTGAGTAAACGGGTATCAGATGCTCATAACCAGGAATTGCTTAGACCTTTTGAGGTGGGGAAAATAAAAGAGGCAATATTTTCAATGCACCCGGATAAAGCACCTGTGCCTGATGGTATGAATCCGGCTTTTTACTAGAAATCCTGGAATGTTATCAGAGATAATGTGACTTCAGCTTACCTAAGTTATTTGAATGATCATATTATGCCTTGGGTCTTAATGGTACCAATATAGTGCTTATTCCGAAAGTTAAACAGCCTGAGAAGTTAACGGAATTTAGGCCTATTTCCTTGTGCAATGTCATTTATAAGATCATGGGTAAAGCTATTGCCAATAGACTGAAGAAGGTATTGCCGATGATTATATCTAAAACTCAAAGCGCGTTTGTTCCGGATCGACTAATCACGGACAATGTGATGGTGGCCTTTGAGATAGGTCATTACTTGAAAAGAAAGAGACAAGGAAAGCATGGTTTGGTTGCTTTGAAAATTGACATGTCAAAGGCATATGATCGGATAGAGTGGGGTTTTCTTAGAAAAATTATGACTACTCTCGGTTTTGATAAAAAAAAATGGGTGGATTTGATTTTGCTTTGTGTCACGACAATGGCGTATAAAGTTGTGCATAATGGACAAGAGGTGGGGCCCATCAAGCCGGAGCGGGGACTGCGTCAAGGTGATCCTTTTTCACCATATTTGTTTATTATGTGTGCTGAAGGACTTTCGGCTCTATTTTGTGCCTATGGCTCGAGGGGTTTGATTCATGGGTGTAGAGTTGCTCGTACGGCCCCAATGGTTACCCATTTATTTTTTGTCGACGACAGCTTTCTCTTTTTTCGGGCAAATATGCAAGAATGTGCTAAGATCAACGAGTGTCTTCGGGTGTATGGAAAGGCTTCTGGGCAAATAATTAATTTTCAATAATCTTCTATTTCTTTTAGCTCTAATTTAGAGCATGGTGCAAAGGAGGAGATTTGTAATTATTTGCAGGTGACCAGTACAGAGGATCATGGGCGCTACTTAGGATTGCCATCCTTAGTGGGCCGTAATAAGAAGGCTATTTTTAATTTTATCAAAGACAAAGCGTGGCAAAGGATGCAGGGGTGGCGCAAGAAAATGTTATCACGGGCAGGCAAAGAGATTCCGTTGAAGTCTCTAGTACAGTCTCTCCCTTCTTATGTGATGAGTGTATTCTTGCTTCCGATTGGCCTGTGTGATGAATTGGAACGATTGATCAACTCATTTTGTGGGGTAATGGCGGAGGAAATTCCGGGGGTATACGATGGATGGCTTGGAAAAGGTTGTGTGTTCATAAGCAACAAGGAGGTATGGGTTTTCGCAATCTCCATGATTTTAACCTTGCTTTCCTAGGCAAGCAGGGATGGCACTTGCTTACTGCTCAAAGCTCACTAGTTTATAGAATATTTAAAGCGCGATATTTCCCTAGATGCTCTTTTTTGGACGCTAAAATTGGTTCAAACCCAAGTTTTATTTGGCGTAGTGTGTTGGCAGCTCAAGATTTAGTGAGAAGAGGTGCCAGGTGGAGAATTGGTTTGGGGGATAAAGTTAATGTCTGGATGGAACCTTGGCTACCGGATAAAGTTAATCCATATGTCGAATCCCCTATGCCTTTGGGTTTGGAGCATGCCACTGTTCAATCGTTGATAGAGGTGGATGGTGGCTGTTGGGACCAGAATGTGCTTTTGGATTTGTTTGGTGTCAGGGATCGTAATTTGATTTTGGAGATTCCTTTAAGTCGACGTATGAGGGCTGATAAATGGCTATGGGGTTGGGATAAGAAGGGTGTATATTCAGTGAAGAGTGGTTATCGATTTTTACAAGAAAGTTCAACTGTGTCTTAAAATCCTCAACATCCAGGCTTCTGGAATAGGATATAGGGCTTAAAGATTCCTGGGAAGGTAAAAAATCTAATTTGGCGTGCTTGTACATCTTGTCTTCCCACAATGGTTGGGTTAAGATCAAAGTTTGTTGAGGTGCCCGAGTCTTGTCCAATGTGTAGGGGAGCTTCTGAAAATACTTTGCATACTTTAGTCACTTGTCCGTGGGTCCGTACTGTTTGGAACATGTTTTCTGTAGGTGTTATTGGAAGGGCGGCAATGAATTTTCTTGAATGGTGGCAACAGCTGTCGAGGGTCCGAAACACAGAAGAGGTATGTGTGGCCGCAATGCTCATATAGAATATTTGGAATCGTCGGAATGATATTGTCTGAAACAATAGGAGGCCATCTAATTCTCATGTAGTAAGGACCGCTTCCTCTTGTCTTGAGCAATGGCAGGCTGCACAAAGTGAAGTACTTCCCAGCATGTTTTAAACTATTGAAGGTGGTCAAGTTAGTTGGACAAAGCCTCAGGCAGGGCACTATAAATGTAATGTGGATGCAACTATTTTTTATGGAGCAAAGAAGCTCAGGTATGGCCTAATTATCAGAGATGGGTGGGGGAACATGGTGTCGGCATGTAATGGTACCCTTTGTGGCCCAAGGAATCCTGAGATAGCTAAGGCATTGAGTTGTAGAGAAGCACTAAGTTGGTTGAAGGAGTCGGGTTTGGATAATGTGGTGGTGGAGATGGATGTGCAAATAGTTGTTCATGCTCTTCACAGCTCCTTGTCTGATGCTTCTTATTTTGGACTTATTGTTGATGATTGTAAAATCCTTTCAAAGGATATTTCACAATTGTGTTTTTCAATTTGTGAGACGATCGGCAAATCAGGTTGCACATGTTCTTGCAAGGGCAGCTGGTTCTATGTCTGATCCGGAAGTGTGGACTACATTTCCTCTTTCCTATATTCATGATGTAATGTTGGTTGATTTAAGTTAATGATAATGCCGTTTCAAAAAAAAATGTCAAATTTATGTCACCTTGGATCATTAGAGAAAAATAAAGATTCCAATTAAGGATGAATCATGATGGAAGTGTTGTTATTATAATTTCAATTAGAAATGAATGATTTGAATTGACTTGATAGTTGCCAAAGCAACCAAGTCATGAAGAATGTTCGATTTCTAGGTTGAACTAAGGGTACATCACTATTATTTGTGTGATTATAATAACACTAAATTGCGATTTCATAAAAGATATGAGGAGAGGCCCAAAGGTTCAATCTTCATGGAATAGAAATCGGAATAAGATATAGTTGGTAATATGATGTAATTAAGAACGATCTATGCCCAAAGGAATAGTCCTCTTAATCGCATCATATTATTAACGTAGCCTTATTAATTAAAGAAAAGTGATTATTATGCATGTTGTTTTCATACCCAAAGGTAGATTTACAATGATGTACAATTACTTATACTTTTATTGTTATTGCATGATCAAGAATAGATTGTGATTTGTGGATATTATTGTTTATTTTCAGTAACAAAGTCAATGGCATCACACCATTCCTACCTTAGATGAGTCAAATTTTCTAGAATGGCGGATGGACATGCTAATGATAGCTATAACTTTCTTAGACTTGGATATAGCTTTTGATGAGGCTAAACCCCTAACTCCTACAAATAAAACATCTAGTGATGAAAAGGCAAAATTTGAGAAATGGATCAAGGCTAACAAGGTAGCAACCAAGATTATCTTGAACTCTATTTCAAGAGGTATTAGGGGATCCCTCGGAACAATAGAAAATGCAAAGAATCTCTTAGATACTGTAAAGGAGCAGTTCAAGATAACTGACAAGGTTGTAGGGGCATCACTTATAAGCCGCCTATTAAGCATGAAATATGATGGGACTTTGGGAGTGAGAGAACATATTTTATCAATGCAAAAATATTGTTTCAAAATTGGAACAAGTGGATATGAGTGTATCAGAAAAGTACTTGATACAATTCATTTTGGACTCTCTCCCTCCCTCTTTTGGCCCGTTTAAGGTTGCTTACAATCAAAACCCAACACCTTGGACCATAACAGAATTAATTGATAGATGTGATCAAGAAGAGAGGAGGCTTAAGGCTGAGGGACAACTGATGGTAAACTTCGTCTCTCATAACAAGTTCAAGGAAAATGAAAGGAACAAGAAAAGGCCAAGTGTTCAAATTGCAAAACTAGAAAAGAATGAAAAATTGGGACAAAAGAAAAGCTTCTTCTGTGGAAAGAACGATCACTTCAAAAAGGATTGCCTAAAGCGGAAAAATTGGTTTGAAAAGAAAGGGATTCCTTTCAAGCTAGAAACCAAATAATGGAGAAAAGACTATTGCCATGGGGAACCGAAAGGAATCATGAGTCGAAACAGTAGGCACTTACAGACTAGTGCTGGACACCGGATTTATTTTGAACCTCCATAATGTTTTCCTTATTCCCGAAATTTCTATGAAAATTAATTTCTGTTTCAAAGTTGGCTCATGAAGGGTTTGAATTTATTTTTGAACAAAACTTTATGAGAATTTCTAGAAATGAATGTTTAATTGGGAATGGTTATTTATGTGATGGATTGTATAGATTACAATTAAATTCTATGGATAAACAATCATACACATTAGTTGTGAACTGAGCATTGGCACTAATAGAGGTGCAATTAAAGCGAACTCCTCTATGTTGTGGCATAAAAGGCTACAGCATATCTCAAATGATAGAATGCTCAGATTATGAAAGATGGATTATTACCTAATCTTGATTTCAATTATTATGGTGTTTGTATAGACTGTATCAAGGGAAAACAGTCAAACACAAACAAGAAAGGTGTCATAAGAAGTTTTGAACCCCTGGAAATAATCCATACAGATATATGTGGAAAAATTGATGTACCATATTTTACAGGTGAACAATACTTTATCACCTTTATCAATGATTTTTCGCGATTTGGTTGTGTTTATTTGATCAAAGAGAAATCTGATGCTTTAGATGTCTTTAAGATATTTAAAGCAGAAATAGAAAACTAATTAAAGAGAAAAAAACAAAGTAGTGAGATCTGATAGAGGTGGTGAGTATTATGGAAGGTACACTGAATCGGGTAGTAACCCGGGCCCATTTACTAAATTTCTAGAAAATGAGGGTATTGTGGCCCAATACACAATGCCTGAAACACCTCAGCAGAATGGTGTTGCTAAGAGAAGTAATAGGACGTTTATGGATATGGTTAGGAGTATGGTAAGTAATACCACTTTACCAAAATCAATGTGGGGTGAAGCACTTAAGATGGCGATATACATATTAAATCGTGTTCCTAGTAAAGCGGTGCCAAAAATATCATTTGAGTTGTGGACCGGAATGAAACCCAGCTAGCCTAAACCATTTTCGAGTCTGGGGTTGCCAATCTGAAGTGATAATTTATAACCCACATGAAAGAGAGTTAGACCCTAAAACTGTTAGTGAATATTTTATTGGTTATCCTGAGAGGTCTAAAGGGTATAGGTTTTACTGTCCTAATCATACCACTAGGATTGTAGAATCGAAAAATGCAGAATTTCTGAAAAATCATGAGAATAGTGGGAGTGTTCAAGTGAGAGATATAGTTTATAAAGAAATCAGGGAAAATATTGAGTTACCTGATACATAGAATGGGTTTGTTCCACTTGATATTATCAATGGTCATGAAGAGATACAACAACCACAAAATGATCAAGTTGAACATAATAATGGTTAGCATATTAATGATCCACTCCCAAAACATCATGATAATCTACTTCCTAATGATCCGAAATTAAGGAGGTCAACTCGAATAAGAAAACCTTCCATTTCGAACGATTATGTTGTATATTTAGAGGAAGCCGATATTGGGATAAAAGATGATCCTAGAACATTCAAAGAAGCCATAGAAAGTGTGAATTCTGATAAATTGATGGATGCTATGAAAGAAGAGTTAGAATCTATGGCCACTAATGAGGTTTGGGATATTATCGAACTACCCAAAGGTTCTAAGGCCGTAGGCTGTAAATGGGTCTTCAAGACCAAAAGGGACTCGAAAGGAAAGGTAGAACGATTTAAGGCTCGGCTTGTGGCCAAAGGTTTTACTCAAAGAGAGGGAGTTGACTACAATGAGATTTACTCTCCGGTGTCTAAAAAGGATTCATTTAGGATAATTATGGCCTTTGTAACTCATTTCAATTTAGAGTTATATCAAATAGATGTTAAGACAGCGTTCCTAAATGGAAATTTAGAAGAAAATGTATACATGGAACAACCGAAAGGATTCATAAAAAGGAATACCAATAAATTGGTTTGCAAATTAAAAAAATCGATATATGGTTTAAAACAAGCTTCCAGGCAATGATATCTTAAATTTAACCGCATTATCACATCATTTGGTTTTTCCAAAAATCTAGTAGACCATTGCATCTATCTCAAGGTTAGTGGGAGCAAGTTTATAATATTAATAATGTATATCGCTGATATTTTATCAGCTAGTAATGAACTTGGTATAATTCATGAAACCAAGGAATATCTTAAGAATAATTTTGATATGAAAGACATGGGAGAAGCAACCTTTGTAATAGGAATCGAGATATATCAGGATAGACCTCAAGGATTACTTGGGTTATCATAAGAATCCTATATCAAAACTATTCTTAAAAGATTCTGTATGAAAGGATGAAGGCCCCAAGATTCACCAATAATTAAGGGTGACAAATTTAGTAAAGAGCAAAGTCCAATAAATGAAATCGAAAGACATCAAATGGACAAATGTCCTTATGCTGCTGCAGTAGGGAGTCTGATGTATGCACAAACATGCACTAGACCTGATATCAGTTTTGCAGTTGGCATGTTTAGTAGATATCAAAGTAACTCAGGAATGGCACATTGGGTAGGAGTTAAGAAAGTCTTGCGATATCTTAGTGGCACTAGGAATTACAGGCTCTCATACAAAAAGTCCGATCAATTAGAAGTGATCGGTTATTCAGACTCAAATTTCGCTGGATGACTCAATACAAGAAAGTCGACTTCATGATATATTTTCCTGTTAGCTGGTGGGGCAGTATCATGGAGAAGTGCGAACCAGATCCTAGTGACTCCATCCACATTTGATGCCGAATATGTGGCATGTTTTGAAGCAACAGGTCCTGTATTATGGAAGCAAGATTTTATCACAGGTTTACGAATTATGGATACAATTTCTAAACCTCTTAAAATCTTTTGCGATAATGATGCAGCAAGAAGATTTGCTCAAAATGACAAAGTTTCCAGTAAATCAAAGTTTTTGGAAGTTAAGTACTTTGTACTAAAGGAAAATATACGAGATCGATTGATGTCTATTGTTGGGGCTCCAACGAGCCAAATGATAGTGGATCCGTTAACGAAGGCATTGGCACCAAAGGCTTATAGAGAGCATGTTAGAAATATGGGCCTTATTGATTTGCCTTATTATTGAGGACGTCATTACAGTAATGATTTCGTAATTCTTATTTTATCAAATATTTAAATGTATTATGGTGAATAAAATAAGAATATTAAAGAGAATAGCATTATTGTACCCAATTAAATAGGACGGCCATTGAAAATGTCCTATTTTACCCTTATCAAGGACTTGGTTAGGTTAGGGTGCTAGTGGAGTAATTATGGAAGGGAGTATGTCATTAAAGACATGTAACCACTATGGTTCACATTGGTAAATAAATTTAGTCACAGTATTAAGGCTCAGCATAAGAGATATGTTGGCAATTATTTTAAAGTCGATGCACACCGGTCAAGGTCGTTTTATCGTTTTTTTCAAAGTACTATTTGAAACTGAATTTCCTTAAATTAAGATTTTGGATTTTGTTTTCATTGTCATATGGGCCAAGTGGGAGAATATTAGATTAAATGGATGTGGCCCACATGACCACAAGCCTATTTAGGATCTTTAATCATACCTACTTGTCTGCACATTTATGAGACCTAATTATTTTGAGCTCACTTGCCAACAAACTAATAATGGGCTGAGATTAAAGGGTTAGGTGATAGTTGGGGGTTAATGGTTCCTTGATGGGTATGAATCTCCTATAAAAGGACCCTTTGGGTAACTCCTTTAGTTAATAGTTTCTTGGCCTCCATCACTAAGCAAGAAAGAATAGTGAAAGGCAAAGGAGTTGTAAAACCCACGTGAGTTTCAAGCCTCTGTCGTTTCAAGGAAATTCTATTACATTCAAGAAAGAGCTATGGAGTCATGTAAGCTCTTCTCCATTCTCAGATTCTTTATGTTTACTTCATCGTGTCATTTGGATTAGATCCAAGGAGATTCTCCTGTGGATTGAGGGATCTTAAGCTAACATTATAGTTTTTTTTTTATTTTTCACAAATATCTTGAGATCCATGATAAATGGACAATTCAAATTTCACACCACCTGTTTGGGCTTCTGAAGACTACCAACAGTTCTGATCATCATTTATGGCACCACAATTAAAGAAAAAAATGAAAAAACCAGACAACATATGTTTGAAGCATTTTTTACTGTACCAGCGCAGATCTATCTGCTTCATACATTTGGGTATGTTTCGAACATGGCATTTTTTTATGATGTCCAAAACAGGGATATTATCTCTTTATGGTTTTTGAAATAAAAGTGGGAAAAATGGTTCCAAACTATCAAAGAGAGAGTAAAAACATAAGTGGAGATGAAAACGTCACCTGATTTAGTTGATGTGGTATGTTCTAGTTGGGAGCCTGAACCACTCTCTGATTTATGGCACAAGTGACACAGACTCCGGCCAAGCGAGAAACAAGACTCGTAGTAATCTTGAGTTGAAGGAGTGAAATTCACAGAAGGGTTTGCCTATCAAAAATTTGAGCAGTTAAAAACAAAGAATGCTCTCATCATGTATGAGATGTCTAAATTTTACAGCTATAGGGTAATTTTTTCCCTCATTTAAACTGACACACTTTTAAAGAAGTGCTCACTGCTTTGTGCATCAAAATCTCAATGCATCCAGCTTATGAGACTTAGTGGATTGGAGCCCACTACCGTGTCACTAAAATGGCCTCAACTACTTAAGAAGCATTACGCCTCTCTCTCTCTCTCTCTCAAATGTTTTCTCTTCTTCAACGAGGAAACTTATGTAGAAAATATGTCTTTCAGTTAGTAGAGGCGCTTATATTGAATTATTAATAATCCGAGGGCTCATATAAAATTTCAGAAAGCAGGGTCTTATATGTATATATTCTTAAAGCATCAACAAAAGGGTTTACAGTCGTCGAAGCCTCATTAAGAACAACTGTAGCTCAGAACGGCTCCTAATCCGAGCAGTGAGGAGCATCAGTTCTTACCTGGCTGCCTGGGGTTCGAATCCCGAGTACATAACCTCTGTAGCCATCTGATACTTTTTATATTCCTGTAGTTTTTTTTTTTGGTAAATAAAATCTCATTAATTGAAAAAAACACCAACCAACAAAGGACAATCCAACTACAGAAGAGAAAGACTTAACCTCATGTCCTAAGAATCAAAGAAGCAATTTCCCAAGTTACATCTTATCTTGTCTAGTAGAAAAACAAAACTTAGCGAGCATATGCAATTGCACATTTATAGCTATGGGAATATAGTCAAATTCTGCACAATGAAATAAAGTAGCCAAGGCTTTAATGTCTGAAATAATGGGTTTGATGGACCAATCTTGATCTCCTTTCAAAGCTTGCACCACTTCTTAAGCATCCATCAACATACGAACCCTATCAAAATCATTTGTCCTTTCCTTTTCTAATGCAGTTAATACGGCGCTGGCTTCCACCTCTTTTGAAGAGGCAACTTTTGGACCTTGGATTGCACCTGCATCCACAACAATTCCATTTTTTTTTAAATGACATAACAAAACCAAATGAGCTCATTCCATTATTAGCCTGGTATGCAGCATCTGAGAAGATCATAACGCCTTCTTTGCTAGATAAAACTTTATGGATTTCAACATGAATCCCATCTTTTCGTAAAAAATGGTTTGTACCATGGGTTATGTGGTCTTGAAGCATTTTATTGTCTAATGCAAATGATGCGGGAGGGGTCTAACGACTTGCCCTTATAAAGGAAGTCATTTATAGCTTTCCAAATAGACCACCACATATAAAGAACCCACATTTTTGAGAGATCATCACCAAGAGGGGGATCTGGATGGCCATGCTCACATAAGTTCTTCTACCAATCCAATAACTCCAATGGGCGCAAAAAAAAAATCAAAATGAAGACCCCATCGAGAGCCAAACCAACTCGCCCTAGAAAAATAGCATAACATAAGAGTATGCCCAACTGAGTCCTCTTTTTCACATATAGGACATTTATCATCCATGGAGTTAATTTTTTATTTAATAATAACTCTTATCGGGATGGCATTTTTTAGGCATTTTCAACCAAACATAAGAACCCTTTGTGGGAGGGGGAGTCTCCAAAGAGCTTTCCAGTTGACATTCAGATTGGGGTTAGACTCATTTCTATAGTAAATTACTCTATAAGCTGATTTTGTAGTGAGCTGACCATTTTTTTAATAAGGCCAGATCCTTTTATCCTTACTAAAGCATTTTGGGATATAAATTTTACCAATGTCCTCAACATCAATAGGGTTATTTTAAAGGTCTTTGAGAACATTTAAATCTCATTTCTTTTCACATCCCGCAAGTCTTTAACTTTAAGGTCAGGGATAGTCATAGAAGAGAAGGGCTTTCTCAATCCATTTTTTGCAAGGGATCCAGTTCACTTCCACACAGAAATATTTTCTCCATGACCGATAATCCATACTACCTTTTCATTAATGAAATTCATCCCCTCTACAAAGCCCTTCCAAAGCCAGGAGCTGCCTCTTCTTTACTTTGCCTCCCATAGGTTACTTCTAGGACAGTATTTAGCCCTTAGAATTTTTTAGCAAAGGAGTTCATCGTTATTCAAGCACCTCCAACATATTTTGGCTAAGAGGGCTAGATTATTACTTTTGGTATCTCTCACTCCCAAGCCCCCGTCGGATATAGGCTTACACAATTATTTCCATTTGACAGTATGGAACTTTCTTTTACCGTCATTCTCACCCCACCAAAAGGCTCTTAGCATTTTATCAATAGAGTCTAAGGTTATAGTAGGAAGGCGGAGAACAGACATGTTATAAACAGGAATGACAGAGGCTACAGATTTAATAAAAGTATTTCTACTAGCTTCAGAAAGGACAGAAATTTTCCAAGAGCTTAATCTACTTTTAACTTTATTAGTGAGAGCTTCAAAGTTCAAATTCCTCTTTTTCCGATGGATAAAGGATTTATCCATAATTTTCGTGCCAAGAATGGAAGCAATGCATCTGCATCTTTTATGGCAAGCCCCTTTGTTAAAATAAACTGCAGATTTATTGTAATTAATAAGTTGCCCTGATATCTCACAGTAGTCTTCCAATAACTCCTAGGTTTAGCATTACAAAAAATAAAGCTATCATCAACAAAGAACTGATGCGAAATGCTTGGGACACCTCTAGCCACCCTAATCCCTTGAATGGTACCCATATGTCCAACATTAGTTAGCATGCGGGATAGGACTTCCGCCCCCAAAATGAACAAGGGGAAAGGGGGCTCTTGTCTTAGACCTCTTGAAGTATAGAAGTTTCCAAAGGAGAACCCATTCAAAAGGATTGAGTAGGACACAGAAGAAATACATTCATTAATAAGTTGAGTAAATTTATTATTGAGCCAAAATGCATTTAGAGTCATTAGTATAAAATCCCACTCCATTCGGTCATAAGCCTTTGCCATATCAAGCTTAAGATCCATTGTTTTGCATTTCTTCTTAGATTTAAAGGAATTAACAACTTCGTGGGCAATAATATAATTATCACTTATCAATCTTAATTCCTTTTAGAAAGGGACTTTGGGAATGGCTAATAATATTATGGAGAATGCCTTTAAGCCTATTGGCAATAATCTTAGATATAATCTACTGTGAGTGTGTAGTAGGTATGCATCCAATGAAGCAAAAGTGTTTGGCTAGGTTTTTTGTGTTTGACTTTCATATGGGTTATCTTTTTTTTTTTCCCCTTTTTTTAACCCCAGTCAAGGGGGTTGGGACCCATTTATATGGGTTGTTTGGTCTAAGTTGGCATTGAATAGTTGTGTGTGTGGGGGGGGGGGGCTCGTCAAATTGAATTACTATGGAAAGGTTCTGGTAGAACCCAAAATGTGCTCGGCGCCATTGGAAAGATTAACCTAAATGTCCAGATGGTGAAATTGTTTGATGGGAAAAATTATAAGGAATAGACATATTTAGCAAAGATGGCTATCAGTGGGACTAAATGCCTTGGTTATATCAATGGTCAGATTAAGGAACCATCCAAGGATGACCCAAAATATGAAAACTGGGAGTCAAAGAATATGTTTGTGATGTATGTTGGAAAAAATGGTTAGAGCACCTATTATTTTGGTCAATTTTGAGCCAAAATAAAAGTCAGCCTCACTTATCCTTTTAGGCTGGACTACATGGGAATGTGATCTACTCCATAAGTAGATTAAGAACATTTATTGGGTTGCTCTAATCCATTGAGGAGTGAATGAGAAAATGCCTCCTAACACCACTACTTGAACATGGTAAATATGGAAACAAAATGAAGTGGTGAACTTGCATCTCACATTGCTTCGGAGCAAAACATTCTTAAGATATAAATATGTTTGCCTTGGTAGTATAGGATGAGCCCTAGGGGCATCCCATTTTTGTGGAAGAGTGAGGACGTAGACCAAGGTGGGCTCACCACCACACACGCGCCTAGCTCGGCCCACTACCCATTTATATTTTTTGGAAATTTCTTTTTTCCAAATGGGCTGTGTCCGTCTCTGAACAGATGCAACCACATGAAGAGTCCTGAAGCAGGCTATATAAACTCATCTCGCCCATGCCTTTTTGTTCATTCATTCACTGCTGTTGCATTGCATTTGGGTCATCAGTCGGAGTCTGGAGAGAGAGTCTGTCGTACTTTTGGTTTGCCTGTCACACAGTCTATAGTGCTGCTACTGTGTGAATTCGATCATTGTATCCTGGGAGACAAACGTCACTAAAGCTCGTAAGCACCGTAGCAGGGGCAAAATTTATCTTAAGGACATAGTGTCTAACACTAACCTTGATCAACTCACTTTTGCGGATTTCCGGATACCTAACTTCAACAACAGTACTATGTTTTCTGCCTTCAAACTGTAAGTGGATTTACATTTCAAGATTATATTCTGTACTGCTGTTGTTCTGGTTTTCTGTGGTGCAAACTTGTTTCCTAAATACTGAACTAATTCTATATGTACTCGGAACAACAATGTATTGAATTTTGAACTCCATGGAACCTCTGATTTCAAAGAGCTTTTGCTATTGTAAAACTGCACATGAGTTCTCGAATGTGATTGAGATGGCTTACTCTAAAAAAAAAAAAAAAGAAAAGAAAGGAATCATGCAAGAATTTATCAATTAACTAGAGAATGGGCTCAATTTGAAGAAGGAGATATTTGGTTTGGGTGACTATTATGCATATAAAGAGGGATGTGGTATGTCTATATCTAACTCTTAACTCCTATTGTGAGAAAGAATAAAAAAAAAAAAAAAACACTATAGGTACAACGCATTTATGATATTCTTGTGGGGTTGAATCCAGATTATGAGAATATGCGGGCACATATTTTAAGCCAGTATCCCCTTCCATCTATTGAGACAATGTTTACATACAAAGTGAAAAAGTCAGACGTGGTGCAATGTCATACTCTATCTGATGCAATGTTGGACCCTATTCCTTCGCTAATTAGCCAAGAAAGATCCGCATTTGCTATAATGAATCCTATAAGCAGAGGTGATGATGGACGGGGTAGAGGCCGTGGCGGTGGAGCTAGTGGTGGAGGCCGTGGATATCGTGGTTGTCCACCGAGTATAGACCGAGATAGTGCATATTGTACTCATTGTGGGAGAGCTCATCATACTAAAGATACATGTTGGGATCTATATTAATTGTCGACCTCCTAAGGTCAAAATAGCAATTGCAGCTGAGACGTCATGTGATAATATTGGTTCTAGAGAACATGTACGAAGTAAGGGGGAGTTGAAGGTCAATGATGAAATCTATGCATTAAGGGAGGAGCTGCAAGCATTGCACCATCGCCTGCAAGCACTAGAAGGCATAGTCATATCACACTCAACTGGTGTAGCATATGTAAATTTGGTATCTAACTTCGACAACTCCAAGAGAGATGTCAAATTATTATTTTTTTATTTTTGTATTTCAAAATTGACATCTACTTATACCAACTTTAAATGCATTTACCCTCGTCACCATTATTTTATTTAAAAGAAAGAAAAGGCATCTCACTTAATGGTATGCCAGATCACAACCTTCAATTGCCACATGGGATTTGACCATTCTCTTGGAGGCAAAGCCATATGCCAATTACAACCGTTAGGAGCTGAGTTGGACAAATGAAGCCTATGTTGGAGATGCTTTAACATCTCATTCAGTTGTACTTACATCGCATATGGCCACTGTAGCAACATATTCTACTCCATCATGGATTATTGACTCAGGTGCTACTAATCACATGACAATTATACATTTTGAGTTCACCTTATACACATCACCACCTTCTCTTGGGACGGTTAAAGTTGCCAATAGTAACCATACTAAAGTCGAAGGTAAGGGGACAGTTGATGAGAATCATGCCTTGTCCCTAAAATATGTTTTACATGTTGCCCAGTTTTAGCACAATCTGGTCTGTGAGTTCAATTACGAAATCACATAACTCCAATGTTACAATTTACCCTATATACTTTATGTCTTTCAGGATCTGTAGACTGAGACGACGATTGGTAGTGGCTGTAAGCACAGTGGCTTATATTTCCAAAAGGCCCCTCAAAGAAATTGGGTTGCATTATTTAGAGTCTATAAGCACTGTTGAGGCCACTCTACAATTAAAAGACTTAAAAGTGTGTTTTTCCTCATTTAAATACCAATAATGATGCAGTAGAAATAGGCTATATATTTTATTTCTTTTATTTATGATGCTACTAGGTGTACTTGGGTTTATTTGTTGAAATCTTGTGATACAGTATTTTGTGTATTACACACCATTCATAAAATAGTAGCAACCCAATTCAATGCCAAGATCAAACATTTCAATCTGACACTGGGGGTGAATGTATATCACATAAACTACAGTCATCCCTAGGATGGAATTGAGTCTCAAATCTCTTGTCCTTGCACTCCATAACAGAATGGTGTAGCAGAATGTGAAAATATAAAATTGTTAGAAGTAATATGGACGGTACTCTTAGAAATGAGTGTTTCAAGAATCCATAGTCTAATAGTGTTCTCAATGTCAATTTTCTTATAAATCATATGACCTCACATGTGTTAGAAAGAAAATGTCTAAAGGGAAGCGAATAGTGGACCGACCAAAGCCCAAGTCCCAAGCGCAATATGGACCAACCTAAACCTCATTCATTTCCATAGTTATTTTTAGTTAATCTAACACAAGCAATTTCCAGTGTTTCACCAACTCTTTCTTCCAATGTAGGATCAGACCTTCACCCACCATGGATTTCCTCTAAACCCGGGATCAAAGAAATCGTTTCATAGATTGGGCCGGAGCCCACACCATCACCCTTACTCTTATATATTGGGAGGGTTCCTTCCCCATAAACATCAGAATCAACCCATACTCCATATCCAGATTTGAAAATTCCTCCACAACATGACCCATTCAACTGTCCTACTTCCGATATTCCTCCACCATATGTCATGCCATGGCATATACAACTCCTAAGTCCAGATAAAGGAGGTTAAAACTAGATGGCCATTCAACTGTCCTAATTCCTCCACCATATTGCCATGGCATTAAGAACTCACCAAACCAAATCTCTCCGGCTATTTCAGAAATGTACCCTCTGCTAACCACAATTAGATCATATTAGTTAAAGCATTTCAATAATGACTGTAATGCTAATACAAAATTGAAAATACAAGTTAGATGAAAACTGCTAGAAAATAATTGAAGTGCAAAAAATAGATCCAACAAGAAGGCATATCACCTTCATTAGATTAAGATAGTGTTGTATCATATACGCATAATGTATATTTAGTTCACAAGCAGAGTTTTCCATTAAAAGATACAGTTCATATAGACAATACTTGGAAGTGAGAATGTTTGTAAGCAATAACAAGAGTCATGAATATGACTGAGAAGCCCATCTCTCCTGATACCTCCCCATCGAATATGCCATGGCTGGAACCTCAGTAAGATGGAGAGGATCTGGTTCAATCCCATAATCCGTCAATGGTCTATGCTCGAGAACACCATCATGACTTTGAACAAAATCAGGAATTTCAATCTGATCTTTCTTTATATCATCCCAAAGATACTGCAACCGGCTAACATACTTGATTTTCCAGTATAAGCTGCAAAGAGATCAAAAATTTGTATAGCAACTTTTTTTCTTTTTGTTTGGAAAACTTCAAAAAAAAAAAAAAAAGAATGCATCAAAAGGAAAGGATGCAACAACAACTTGAAGTTTGCGTGGAACGGCCTAAAGTCCTTCGAACGATGGTGTAGTGTAAGTTGAAGTGAGCATGACTTTAGGTTATGGTTTCGGAAGAGCTGTATGGAAGAAAGGGCTTGTCCGAAGTACCAACCAGTATGAACCCATCAGGGGTGGTAACTCTTTGTAAGTAATGTACATAGCAGGTCCAGAGTACAGATTGAAGTGAAAGAACAAATATAGCATAAAAGGGAATCTAGGATAGAAAGCCTGATGCACAATTGGTTATGGCTAAAGTCATACTCAGTCTAGAGCATTTATCCACAAAAAATAGCTGTGTGTGCGTGTCTGCGTGCCAGATAACAGGGTTTAGTTTGGTGCTAGAAGGGAGATGGGAACAAAGATGCGCCCCACATGGGCTCTTGATAAAAACGTGAGCTACATAGCTCACCTAATCATTTTAGGTACACAGACAGCATTGAACTTTGGCATGCAGGGGGAACAGCCGAATCATGATAATTACAGAGGGTAGGAACATGGGCAGATTTGGAATCAACGAGGGGTGGATTGAATATCAATCTGTGATCAGATAAACCTACCCTTGATAGAACAATAGATATAGATATGTATCTGTATACATAAGTTTGTGTGCTTACATTAATATGCTTATCATCATCCAATGTGGATGCTTTTTCTACTTTTCACCAACCGCCAATCCACATCAAGATCTTCCTAGTTCCTCCCCACATGATTTGCATCTTCAAGATGTGCCCCATAAACTAGGGTCACACACATTTCATTTTTCTTTTTCCTTTTGTTTTATTCAATCCAATGGTGGATAAAATGGTATGTCAATTGGCTGGAGTGTGTCTGTTAGTGTGTGTGGCTATTGTTCTTGTTCAGTAAAGGGAGATAGGTGCTTCAATAGTTCTGTGTATGAGGGTATGCACTGGTCAGGGATTGGCCTCATTGTAGAGAATATAAATGGGGTGTAGAATTTATATCACCAAAAAGACTCCATGCTTTTCAAAAAAAAAAAAACTGATCAACTTTTTCTTTTATATTTAATATTGTGAGAAGATGGGGGAGGTTATGGGGTCCATTTGCACTGATTTTGGAAGATTAATGTCGCATTTCTTGGAAGTTTGTAGCATTCAAAGATCAAAGGTATAATTCATTCGACTTGGTAAAAAAACAAATGCAGCTTCTTGTTACTACCTAAATTCATTGGTAATAATTAGAATACATGTGTCTTAGAATTTTAGATTCAATATAAATCACTTCCTATTTTTTTAAAGATCATTTTATCATTTTTAAAAAATAATTTAATGGTTTCCAGACTCCAGGTTGAATGGTATGCACTATATTATCTTCCTTGGCATTGTAATCTCCACGCCCTTCTAGGAAAGAGTTGATTAGGCCTCACTGAATTACTTCACTTGAAACATCTAAACTACAGGGAAAAGTGATTGTTTTTTGCCTAAAAGATAAAAGAAATCATTCTCAATTTCTAGACAGCAGAAGATATTACTAAAGCTGAGCAAGTCGTAGATGTTTTGACTGAAAAATGGCCCATTCTAGGAATCATTCAGAGAATTATTGTGTTCAACTTAATACAACATAATACAATACCATAAAACCAGTTGGTCACAAATTAGCACCTTATTTCAAAATGACCTCATCAGACCATGATATGAAGGGGGACTCAAATGCAATTCGAACGCACCAGTTAGCATTATTTATTGAAATGGGGGGAATTTAAAAACAAGTAGGAAGACAATTGCAATAGTGGAGTCTTCATTTGATAGTGAAGGTTTGCCAGTAAAACTCATTGAGACAGATAAACTGGCAATGGGATTATTAAATTATATAAGCTAATGCTTATCATGATTCCCTCAGTTCACTCTTGATGGGATAGTGCTAAGATCCAGCAGTGGAACTTTCACTATCACTGACCAAACTGGAAATGGGATCATTTAATTTTATTAACAAATGCCCCTCACAATTTGATTAATTCCTTAAAGATATAAGGGGAGTACATAACTGACCCTCCACTTAAGAAGAAGCGACCAAGGGTGGCAAAAAGCAGCCTCGACCGGATCCCAGGGTGAATGAAGTACACTACATGAAGCCTGTCCTTGAAGTCAGGTGGGAGTTCTTCGTAAATCCACCTCAAGATGGATACGCCAGGAGAGTTGTCCTCCTTCTGGACAGTACTGTGTATGTAGACAATGCAGAATGGCCCCTGTGACAGTTCAGTAAACATCTTGTGGAAAATATACTTCTTCAAACGCTCTGCACTTACAACTGGAGCTGCAAATTTGCAAAAATAACATGATAGAAAATGTGTAATTAAGAAGCAATTCACTAGAAAAAAATCAGCAAAGGGAGGTTATTTTAAATTATCCAATCCATTATCATGAATCCAATTAAATATGCTGAAACTACGCAAATTAGGTTTCCAGCCAAAAGAAAAAGAAAAAGAGGAGAGACAATGATTTTTTTTTTTAAATCTTCTTTATTGTGAGCCATATCCCATTTCAGAGGACGATGTTAGCAAACTGCTCGTGGCAACAAAGTGGTTTAGTGCATAAAATTTCTTTTTCCCTTTTTCTTCTTTTTTCTCATTTGAAGATGAGAGCTCTGGTGCCCATGTAAATAGACAAGCGAAGGTACAAAATTATATTAATATTCTTGCTTTTCATAAATACACAGCTAAATATACATACATATTCATGTTTTTCCATTCCAAAAGGCTTTCTTGTTACATAACAGCTGGTGTTAGAGAAGAGGTTTTTTAATTAGAAAAATTTGAAAAGTCCTGATTATGTAGATCTGTTAATACTTATATTACCAATCAGTTTTCTATTAAAGGTAAAAGATACAAACTTTTTTAATATAAAAAAAAAAATTAAGCCTGCACAAGCAACAACAATTACAAAACCAACAATAGTTTCCAGCAATTTACTTAGAAATGTGACTAGAAAGATTATGGTTACATTAGGAAAAAGGATAGTCAAGAAAAATAAATAGATATATCTTTCTCTTACCCCAACTGAGATTTACTAAATATGGCACAATACGATTAAATCAGTGAATCACTGAAACCATCTCCAAAATTCTGGAGAGGCATTAGAAATTAGAAAAGCATCATCAGAAGTTATACAGTTTGTCTACCTTCTTTGGTCCCAACCAACATTCAAGATGTTTCAAGTCCAAAGCAATACGTATTGGACAGTAATTTATAAAGAGAGAACTATCCAGCATAAATTCTGTTACTAGAAGAACACTGAATGATGAAGTCAGAAGTTTGTCTGATCCAATGAGCCATGTACATGGGACCCACTAGGTCACATACATGAAATGTCTATCTTTATTTAGCAGTCTCTCTCACAATAACTACATATGACAAAATGTTGTAATCTTTAGTATTGCACTTAATTCAAATCAACAGTCAAATTATTCTTAAAACATCTCTTAGAAAGTCCTTTTCAATTCTATGCTGAATCAGGACTCTTCTTAGAAGTTGTCTTTTAAGTTATCTGATGATTATAAAAAAAAGGGTGTAGAGAAAGTAAAATTTTATTAGAATTATTGAGATTTTTATCTCCATCTCTCCTCTTTTCATTCTGGTAAGTGGATACTCACGAGTCACGAGTCTCCCCCTTGTTTCAAAATCTTTCTCCCTCTCACTGTAAATAGTTAGGGAATCATATCCATTTGCATACTGTGGATTGAATATTTTTGGATTCGATTATATAATAGAACTTTATACATGTCCTAACTGTAGTTAGGATTGAAGAGCCATAACTTGATCAGAACTTCGTTACTAACAGACCTTTACATGGAGTATTAAAGCCCCAAAACTCTTTGACACCCCAAATCCTTTCCACCCAAGTAACAAAAGTTGGGGCATACCATCAAACATATGGCGGACAAAGAGTTACACAAGCGTCTAAATAATACCCAGCCCATATACAATCTTGGGCACATCCAAACAACCAAATTTAAGGTAGAATTCGACCAAACTGACAAAAATAAGAACATGGGTGGCGAGAAAATCATGAATTTGAATAGAAAATGAAATGGGGGTAGGAAGGAATAGAGAGAAAGAGAGAGACCTGGGAAGAACTTCCCAACGATTCGGAAGATGCGGTTGCCGGATTTGTCAGAGCCTTCGACACGGAATGCCTGCAACAAGTCGAGATCGGAGAAATCTTCGCTGCTGCAGTCGTGCCACGTCTCTTCTTGCTGCTGCTGCTGCTGGGCTTCGCCATCTGCAGCTGATAACAAGGATCGAGAATCGACACCAAGATCAGAGGCCAATACAAGGACCGAGAAATCGTCAGAAGAGCTTCGTGCCATTCTCTCTCTCTCTCTCTCTCTGCTTTTCTGTGTTTTATTCGGATGATAATGGAATGAATGATTGAGATTCTGAGAATGATTCCAAGCACATCTATCCTTTTGTGGGCCCAGCCTAGCTTGGGCCCAGCCCATATGAGTAATGAATTGGCCTCATCAGTAGAAAATTATAGTTTTTAAGGTGTTTGAATGGATGGATTCTTCTTTCATTCCTTTTTCTCTTCAGAGTTACTCACCTTTTACTCCATCATCTTCATTTAAAACCTCTGCTAGCACTTACCACGATGGCACGATCTCTTATATGGATTATTCACATATCTTTATAGTATTACTATGTTATTTATTAGTATAAATTTTGTATGGTGTTGTTAGTTATTAATACAAATTTTGTATGGTGTTGTGGGCCACACTGTAATTCCTAGGTGGACCCATGATGTAATTCCTAAAAATAGGTCCCATACTAACAACACAAAAGGTGGGTTCACAATGTGAATCCTGTAAAAGTGGGCCCATGTTGTGATTTCTAGAGTTAGGTCTCATGTTGTGATTTTTTAAAGTGGGTCTGCACTCTATTTTCTATAGATGGGCCCCAAGCATGACAATTCCTAAAAGTCGGGCCATTATTAATTCCTGAAGGTAGAGCCCGTGTTGCATTTGTACTTTCTAAAGGTGGGCCCTATACAACAATTCCAAGAGGTGTGGGCCATGTTGTAAAGGTGGCCCTGCTTTTACAATCACAAAAGATGGGCCCATGTAATTCATGAAGTTGAGCCCTATCTTCTGATTCTAAATTTGGGTTCATGTTGTGATTATTAAAGATGTGAACCATGGACAACAATTCCTATATGTGGGTCTCATGTTTCAATTTTTAAAAGTAGTCCTCATGTAATGGGACGTCCTAAATACTGTAGCTCCATCTCGTCTTTCGGCTTCAGACCATTTCATATTTCGTCTTAACATCGATCGAAATTGGATGCAATGAAAGACATCACCAAACAAACTATTAGCGGTTTCAAACAGTTTTAAGTAAAATACAGGGCAACGAATAGACTTTTCAAACAGAATCATGAGTGCCCGTTTGGCAAGTCTATTTCCCCTCTTATTGTCTTAAAGCAGTTTCAAAACATAATTAGACAGTTTGTTAATTTGAACAGCACCCTCCATTTGAAGACATAAAAAGATGGAAACCGTCTATTTCATAAATCAACAAAAAATATGAGAATTGAAACAAACTTAGAAAGTTTGTAGCACAAAGATGTGCGCTGCTGCAGTGCATGATGCGGTGATTTTCGCATCTCACGTATATGTTTTAAATTCTGGGACCCTACATGATAATCCGAACCTATAGGACGTGATTAAAATTCTGAATGTATCCAACGGTTTGGATTGCGATTTAAGGGCCTATATAAACCGCCTGCCTTATTGGTCGTCCTAAACATTGTAGCTCTGCCTCGTCTTTCGGCTTCAAACCATTTCATCAATTTCAATTCTCTCCCTTTATGGCCATATTTGTTGCCCTATATTTCACTTAAAACCATTTGAAACCGCTAATAACTTGTTTGGTGACGTCTTTCCCGACATCCATTTCGATCGATGTTAAGACGAAATGCATCTATTTCAAATATGGCCATAAAGGGAGAGAATTGAAATAGATGAAACGGTCTGAAGCCGAAAGACGAGGCGGAGCTACAGTGTATAGGACATCCCATAAGGCAGCCCTTAAATCGCAATCCAAATTGTTGGATACATTCAGAATTTTAATCACATCCCATGAGTTCGGAATCATGCACTGTGGCAGCGCACATCTTTGCGCTACAAACTTTTTAAGTTTGTTTCAATTTTCACAATTTTTGTTGATTTTTGAAATAGACGGTTTCCATCTTTTTGTGTCTTAAAATGAAGTGTGTTGTTCAAATTAACAAACGGTCTAATTATGTTTTGAAACCGCTTTAAGACAATAAGAGGGGAAATAGACTCGCTAAACGGTCACTCACACACTAGCACGCATGAGACACATAGCTACGGTTCCCGCTCCATCTTACTACTTTTGATATTTTTCTAATAAACAATTACACATTGTTATTATTTGGTGTAGTGGTAAGGTTAGTTATTTAAACAAAAAAAAAAAAGGTTGTGAGATCTAAACAAGAAAAAGGTCATGAGTTCCAAATCTCACCTATACTTTTTTTTCGCTTTTTACCAAGGCTCAATAAAAAAATAATTCAACATTCAAAGAAATCCTGTCAAAATTGAATCCAAAATGCTTTAATATATTATAACTAGCACAATTAGCACGGGCCAGTTCATACATTGCCAATTAAAGCATGTCAAATGAAAACTGCCAGCTAATTTCAATCCGCAAGGCAATTCGACAGCTTACAAACAGTCCTGATTGGCTACAGAAAGGCTAGCCTTCAAGCATCAGTGGCAATGATCACTGCAGTAAAGCTCTTGAAAATGAGAAGTACAGACCACCAGTTCAAATTGAGCATTTGGTTTATCAGTAAGGTTTGTGTATGGGAGTGTTTCAGGTGTCATCCAGCACTGGCATACAGGTACTTGCAATAAGCCTAAATACCAAAATATGGTAATTCAGCTCATTGTTGCTTCAGTTGGTTTTAATGAACAGGATTTTTAATTGAATAGGATTTAGATGGTTTTGGTTCAGTACTGTTTACCTGAGGTGTGTTCATTTTAAATGGGGAATCTGACTATGATTAGTTAACATGAAAAGCAGAACGGTCATTTATGGCAAAACCAAATGAAGTCAAGGGCAAGACAGTTAAGAACAATGTTTAAATTCAGGGATGATTTTAGGAATACCATTTTCTCAGGGGCCTTTTTACAAGCAAAGATAGAGGATTCCTTTAAAAAAAAAAGAAGAGTTTGGTGAATCAAGAAATCTATAATTTAAGTAACTTTTTGGTGTGTTCGTTTACATATAAGTACCAATGGTTGAGTTAAACCTGAGGTGTGTTTGTTTAAATGGCAGCTCTGTCCAAGTTTACATGGCCTCAATGTTTTTTCACTTTTAAATGGTAACATGACTCGAACCTGCAGCCTAGTGGTTCCAAAACTGAGCACCTTCCAACTGTGCTACAGTCTCAATGTTGTCATTGCACCCCCAACAAAATCCTAATTCTAAAATCAGAACAAACTTTTAAGGATGAAAAGTTAGGCATCCACTACTTACCAATGAAAAACAGAAAGTTAAGCATCCAGTCAAAAAAACAGCATGAGTGAGGAACTGAAAAAGGAAAGTCAGTGAAAGTAGGATCTCTCTCAAAGAGTTGATTTTTGGAAGAGACTAGTGAAAGACCAAAAAATTAAACAGAAAACTAAAGGTTTGAATGAAGCTCGATTTCTTGAGTTTCGAGAAGAAAGAATTAATTTCAATATCGATACAGCAAGAAGAATTAATTTCAATATCGATACAGCAAGCTTCTCATAGCAAGCATTTATGTATAGTGACGATGGAAAACAAACAAACAAACAAACCCATGAAAAATTTGACAACACAGCACACTGCTGCTTCCTCATCCCTCTGGTTGCAATGCAGAAATCCCTGGAATCCAACAGTTCTGAAGCAATATATATAAATTCCATTCCTGATAAAAAAAAAATCAACCTAGCACCATTTCCAAGACTAATCGTTCCAACTGCCAATTGGACCACACAAGCACCAATGAAGACGAACAGCCTGTACCTTTGCATTATTAATCCACTGCAAACAGGTGAAACTGCATGTAAGGGCTGGATGCCAATCAGGCCTCAGCAATGAAAGATAGGTAGCATTCAAAAGCTTTAAACTCACCCCCTTTTATAATACTACAGCTGCCGCCTTCTTGAACTCATCTAATTCGAATGCGGGCCATCATCTTATCCACAACACTTGTACTAACCCACCTTCTTTCATTCAGTTGCAAGTTTCTCCACTGAACAGTCCCCATTCTAAGGTAGTATGTAGTTAAGGTCCTAAACAAAATCAACCCCGCTGCGATCAGATTTGGTGATAACAAAAGTCACGCACCAACTGCAGGTTGGTCCTGTACTGAATATGTTGCAAAAAGCTTGTTTACTTGCAATACTTTTTTTTTTTTTTTTTTAAAAAAACGGTAACAAAAACTTTCATTCTAAGGATAAACAAAATACAAAAAGAGAATAAAGGGAGGTACAAAAGGATTGTACCCTGTTCACTTGCCATAGTTGCTCTCCAAAAAATGCTTTCTTCGAAGACACTCATTACGAAAGGGCTGCACTAGCGATATCACCACTAAGGGCATTTTCGTGAATAAAAAAGACATAATGTCTACACAATTTTTTATTTATATTGTTTTACATTATTAATTATGCCAGTTTGTTGTAAGTGCCCGTCCCAAGCCCGAAAAAGGAGAGGAATTACGTTGGCAGCCGGCGTAAGACTCCTGTCGCGACTACAACATGAATTCTGGGACAGACATTTGTGATGATTATTTTACATTATTGTTTGTTATCCAATTTTTATTTTTTTATGTTATGAATCTTATGTCTCAGGATTTGAGAAATCAGGCAGCTCATACTAGTGGTAGATTGAGAAAAACGTATAAAACCAATATGATAACAAAGAGAATAAAGTTTTGAAAATATTTTAGTTGTACCGGGTTCAACGGAGATATCTAAAGTAATTAGAGAACAAGATAATTGATGTGAAGAACAATGAGGCACATGAGATCTCTAATTGATTCTTTATAATAACTTTATGCGTTTATCTATTATATTCTTTTGAATGCTGACATTCTAAAAATAGAAATAAATAATAATAATTTATGATCACTGCAAACAGATTAGGAATAAAAGGATAAATGAATTGAACAAAATTCTTTTTTCTTCATCAATGATTAAAAGAAAACATCATACATACCTTTGAAGAATAACCAACTAGTTCTTAGTCATATGTTAAATCTTACGATGAGTCCAACTCCTTATTGGACAAATTTATCCTATGTATTTTCCTGGCTCCAAGGAAAATGTCGGTTTCCCCTTTAGCCAAAGTCACCCCTTTAGCTAATGAAAATTCGAGCATTCTAAAGTTTACTTTTCATACATCTCCGGTGAGATGCTTTCTTTTCTTGTACTACATGATTCCAATATTCACATCTAGATGTGCTACAAATGAAACGCATGAATAATTTGGCAAAATGAATGTTATCTATTATTCCATGAATTTGGATCAAGATGAAAATCAAACCATTAAAATGCATAGAGTAACAGATCACTATCAATTCTGTGAAAATATTCAAACCTGTTGTGTTATTGGATGCATATAAGTATGTCATTAAGTTTTTCATTTTTTCAACAAATAATTAATATCAGATGTTTACAGGTTTATCCTCACTTTGTTGGAGATGGAGACTCCCTAAGAGCATATGCTAACTTGGAGTCACATGAAAAATTGTGGTACAGCCCTCCCGCGAATATAAAGACGATATTTCTAGCCATGAGAAAATGGCTTTTATAGACGGGAAATGTTCCCACACATTAGATGGACTTGCTTGAGGAACTGAAAACTGGCTGATGAAATAGAAGAAGATACGGAAGAAAAGCCCAACAAAAATACGAAAGATCCCAAAAACAAGGAAGATGCCAAAGAAGAGATGGAAGATCCCAAAAACAAGGAAGATGCCAAAGAAAATACAAAAGATCCCAAAAAAATAAAATTTACAGGTAATTTCTCCCCAAAGTAATTTTAACTTTTAAAAAAAAAAAAAGGAAAAACGTGTCAAGCTTGCAATAATTCCTAATCCATCTTCAATATCTTCTCTCGGAATCGAAATAATTCGTGGAAACCTATTCCTCATGCGTCTGTGTCGCATACGACTGGGGTATTTTTCTAATTAAATGTATTATAACATGTGTAATAAACGAATTAATTTTTATCACTAATTAAAGATTTATTTTAATAAATATTGTTATTTTTTTATAACAGATGGATAGATACTCCAGAACTGCAGATGCACTATGAAGACGCCACGAAACGTAAACTAATGGAGTTGGTCAAATACAAATCTCTTAGAGTGAAAGTCTATGATCAGGATAGATACAACCCCTATGTAGCGAACGTTTATGCGGGTCGCATTTTCATTGAAGTATGATCAGTGAGTTATTATTATTGTTGTTGTTATTATTGTTATGACTTCAATAAAAATGAGACCCGCATAAACTTCCACTACATAGCGGTTGTATCTGTCCTGATCATAGACTTTCACTCTAAGAGATTTGCATTTGACCAACTCTATTAGTTTACATTTCGTGGCGTCTCCATAGTGCATCTGCAGTTCTGGAGCATCTATCCCTCTGTTATAAAAAATAACAATATTTATTAAAATAAATCTTTAATTAGTGATAAAAATTAATTCGTTTATTACACATGTTATAATACATTTAATTAGAAAAATACCCCAGTCGTATGCGACACAGACGCATGAGGAATAGGTTTCCACGAATTATTTCGATTCCGAGAGAAGATATTGAAGATGGATTAGGAATTATTGCAAGCTTGACACGTTTTTCTTTTTTTTTTAAAAAAGTTAAAATTACTTTGGGGAGAAATTACATGTAAATTTTATTTTTTTGGGATCTTTTGTATTTTCTTTGGCATCTTCCTTGTTTTTGGGATCTTCCATCTCTTCTTTGGCATCTTCCTTGTTTTTGGGATCTTCGTTGGGCTTTTCTTCCATATCTTCTTCTATTTCATCAGCCAATTTTATGTTCTCCTCTTCAAGCAAGTCCATCTAATGTGTGGGAACATTTTCCGTCTGTAAAAGCCATTTTCTCATGGCTATAAATGTCATCGTTATATTCGCGGGATGGCTGTATCACAATTTGTCATGTGACTCCAAGTTAGCATATGCTCTTAGGGAGTCTCCATCTCCAACATAGTGAGGATAAACCCGTAAACATCTGATATTAATTATTTGTAAAAAAAAATAAAAAACTTAATAACATACGTATATGCATCCAATAACATAAATGGTTTGAATAACTTCACAGAATTGATAGTGATCAGTTCCTCTATGCATTTTAATGGGTTGATTTTCATCTTGCTCCAAATGCATGAAAGAATAGATAACATTCATTTTGCCAAAATATTCATGCGTTTCATTTGTAGCACATCCAAATGTAAATAACTGAATATTGAAATCATGCAGTACAAGAAAAGAAAGCATCTCACCGGAGATGTATGAAAAGTAACTTTAGAATGCTCGAATTTCCTTTAGATAAAATTACTTTGGGGACCTTGTTTTTGGGATCTTCCATCTCTTCTTTGTCATCTTCCTTGTTTTTGGGATCTTCCGTATTTTTGTTGCGCTTTTCTTCAGTGTCTTCTTCTATTTCATCAGCCAGTTTTTCTGTTCTCCTCTTCAAGCAAGTCCATCTACTGTGTGAGAACATTTTCCGTCTGTAAAAGCCATTTTCTCATGGCTAGAAATACCGTTAGCGACAACAGCAGGTATAAATCGTCTTTTGCGTAATTCTGTTGTAATGTAATACTCATGCATAAATACAATAAAGTGATGCAAGAATAAATAACATTGCAACTATCCAATGATCATATCATACTGTTTTTTACCGTGGAATCACTAATATCATATTAAATTCAGGTTTGGGGAAGAAATATTACCTTACATCTAGTGTTAAGCGCAGGAATCTCACTAATAATCGCCGACTTTCTTACGCCCAGTCCTGCAAAGGGAAAACACAAATATATTTATTTTTTGTTTAAAGCATTTTTAAGGGCATTTGCCTTTACAGTCTCCACAGAAGGCCCTGCCTGATGCATGGCCAAACAGTTACAACTACCACAATATCAGTGTTAGGTTGAATAATAATGAATTCAAAGACCAGAAGTGTCTCTCCTCTTATGTACTCAAGTACTATATATTCTATACAAATAAATAATGTTGAAGACTTCATTCAAGACCTCAATAAAAGCCACACCAACTGGAAAAAAAATACATAAAAGAAAATCAACAGGTGAGCGCGATCATTGAATTGCAATTTCAGTTCAAATCCAACCACAAAGTACCAAACAACTAGGAGCAGTTCACTGGACTAGAGGAACATAATAGTTTGAATTCATTCAGAAACCGACAAGAAGGACAGCACTGGAACACGCGGAAAGAAAGGGAAAAAAAAAAAAACAATGGTTGCAAATTTAAAATCATAGTTGCAGAAGTGCAGTACCCCAAAAACACACCCCATCATTAATAAAACGGCAACTCACCATTCCCACAAGGAAAATCCTGTGAATCCCTCCATGAATTAGACCAACATGTGTTCTAAATTTTCAACACCCAATTTCAGAAACTAACATGAAGAAGCAGAAAAACAACTCTACAACATTCAAACTTCGATGACCAATTAGAAAACAAAAAAAGGTATCCCATGACACCCACCAAACATTAGAGTGAAATATCCCAGTATTCAACGCATTTTAGAACAACCCACTACTCAACTCTTTTTATAAAAAACCATATACACAGAAAAAATGAAGTAAATATATGGCAGATGAAATAGATAAGGAGAGGAATCAAACCATTGACAATGAGATATGAGAACATAATGCTTACTGAGGCCAGCAGCCAAATTCCATTTATGGTGAGACTAAAAACAGAATCTTTAAGCATTGAAGGTGAGGCTTGCTAGGTGGAGAGCCCCATTAGACCCACCTGTGATTCCATCCTCCTCAGTCTATAATCAACACGTGAATCATAACCCAAGATCTGGCTAGGGTGTTTCATTTGCTACGATAGGTTTGGGTATTTTGCAGTTGTTATGTGGAGACTTGGGTTTTGTGTTTACATTTGTGGGGTTGGTTTTGATGTTAATGGCTCTGGGGATGCTTGCGTTTTGTCTGGTGTCTTGGATTATTTGTTGGGTTCATAGCCTGTGTGTTTGTATGTTTTGACTCTCTCATATCATAGCATGCCAAAAGACAAAAAAAAAAAGGTTTGGTTTTATTATTATTATATCTCCAATTAGATCTGAGATTTGTTGAGAAGTACTTATTTAAGCATAGCCCTTCCTATCTCTTAAGCCTTTCTTACAAAAGACAGATTTCTGGTGGTTCTGCCCTCCATCTGATTTAGGCCTGGAACAGGTTGGTGCTTTGTTATGGGCATTTCATCAAACAATCGACTAACTAGTTATGGGCATTTCATCAAACACTTGACTTGCTCTCCAACATGCCCCTAAATCCACTAAAACTAGATCTAAAAACATTAAACAAACTTCTCATATTACATTATAATCTATACTACAAAACATCTCATCACATTCATATCAAAGAAGTAGGCATTAAAAAAATGCATAACCAACCAAAAAAACCTCACAAAAAAAGATACAACCACCCTCTTTGAGACCTCTAATCCAGCATTGGTTTACCTCATACATAAATCCCCTCCTCTTATCATCCTAGATCCAAACCCTCATCATGCTAGAAAATAGATAACAAGGAAAAAAAAAAAAAACGCACGGAGCTTAGCCTAGACGATGAACAAAAACAAGAACACTCTGCAACAATCTCCAGACCCACTTTGCACATTGTCAAAATAGATAAAGTTTGGGAGATCAAAAATAAATATCGAGACCCAATCTGCATATTGTCAGATCCATCTATAGAAACAGATCTGCTTAGATCCACTCTGGACCTAGAGATTTTTTGAGATGGAATGGAGCAGGAGAAAAGAAACCAGATCTGGTTTCCATCACTGTCATCATTCTCCATTTTCATCTCCAAAGTCCAAACCCTCTAAAAAAAATACCAAAACAGAAGAGAAAAGAAGAGAAAAAAAAATCACAGCAATCATCTCAAAGCTTAGAAGAAGCAGAAACTGACCTTTCTCCTTGTCGTGGCCGGAAAACCAAGATACGTCACGACCGTTGAGTACCGGAGAGCTCTCTCGAATTTCCTGCAATGGTGGGTTTTTGGAATACCCAATGGAGAGGTGGGTTTTGGAAATACCTGCTTTTTGGCATTTGTAAATGATAGGATTTCTAAATGCCAGGAATTCTTATTAAGAAATGCTGGATTTCTGACAGGAATTCCGGAATTCCCAGACAAGTAGGAATTCCGGAAAAGAAACAGGCCTCTAGTGCTTTGCAAGTGAGTTCCGAGAGAAAATAAAAAATAAAAAAGAACTTCAGATAGATCCCGACATCAAATTCAATCCAAAATTCTATTATGGAATATGCCATGCTTCTAGCCCTAAAACTTCACCCAGTGTTTTTAAAAGCACGAGGCGCTAAGGTCTCCTGGGGCCTAGGCACTAAGGCGCGAGGTGAGACGCGGGCTTCATTGAAGCAAGGCGCACATTGTATATAAAAATATATATATTTTTTTTGGTATAGACAGATTAATTGACAAATTAGAACAAAAAAAGGCAAGGAATATTAGAAAAATTCTAAACGTCATAAAGCATCCATCACTCTAAATGTTAAACATTCAACAAAAAGTACCAAAATCCATCAAAACCAATACAACTTCAAAGTCAAAGCAACAACACAGATGCTCCTTAAGGAGGACCTAACAATCATCCTCAACATCTACACCAAGTCAGTCATAATCTTCTTCTTCATTATTGGATTTATATCCATCCACGTCTTCCTCGTCCGTCTCCTCTGAACCTGCCTCTTCCCCATCTACCAATTGAAGAACATTTGATGATCTAGAACCTCTTGGTGTTGCCCTTGAAGTTGATGTTGCTCTAGTTCTTTGACTACTTTCTCCAACTCCAGAAGCTGTGGCAACATCACCCCATGTCAAAATATCATCATCAAACACGAGCTCATCATCTTCATCCAATTCTCTATCTATCCTCCCATCAACCATTATAGAACATCTAATATTTGCCCAACACACCCGGTGCTCCTTCATCAAATTATTTGTATGCACTATCTCTTTTTTAAGAAAAGGAACTCGTAATTCATGGTGAGTTGGTGGTTTCATGCCAAGACCATATTGCCCAATAGCTTCAATCATTGGTCCAAAACTATCATAATTAACAGCATTCAAAGGAAGCCCAGCATCATAAATCCACCTTGCAAATCTTTGCAATGCCCGCTCTCTTATTCTTTTCTATACGGGTCATTTTCATCAATTCTTATCTGTTTTCCTTGGGTTTTTCTGTTTTGCACAACAACATCCGGGTTAGGAGTGAAGAATACATCCATAGTCCCTTTTTGCTGCCATGCTGAGTCCTTTCTACTACTACCTTCCATTGACATCTATAAACAATTGAAAGAATAAAAAATAAAAACAACAAGCATACAAAAGGGATTTGCAGTAAAAAAAAAAAAAAAAGCATTTGCAGACTAGCATAAAAACAACATGCTGTAACAAAAGCAACAGCTAAAAAAAAGCAGAAGAGCAAAAAAAATCAGCAGAGCCAAAAAAAAAAAAAACAGGACCGGCTGCAGAAAAAAAACAGCAACATAAATTTAAAAAATTAGCAGCAGCAGCAAGAACACTATCAAGAGTCAAGACTAGCGGCAAAACAACATGCTGAAAAAAAAAAAAAACAGCAGCTGAAAAACAAAAGCAGAAGAGCAAATTAAAAAAAAAACACACCAGTGGACACCGGATGTCGTTGCGCGACATGAGGATGAGCAGTACCGGACGTGAGAGGCTGCAACAGAGGCTGGGACGTCGCAGCTCAGCAGAAGTTGGGATGTCGAAGGTCAGCAGAAGTGACGTCGCAGCTCTTCTTCTTCCGGACGTCGCAGCTCAGCGAACATGAGAGGCTGCAAACGTGACGTCGGACGTCGGACGTCGGAGCAGAGGAAGCTGCAGCTCAGCGGAAGTGAGAGGCTACAGACGTTGGACGTGGCGTCTTCTGAGTCGGAGTCGCTTCTTCTTCTTCCTCCTTTTTTTTTCTCCTTTCTCCTTTTCCCCCTTTTTTTTCGTCGGATGATGTGAGAAGAAGCTAGGGCATCTGCCCTATTTTATTTATGTTGGAAAATTTTCATTTAGCCCCTTCCATTTCTTTCTTTTTTAATTTAAAGCCTTATGAAAACAGTCAGGCGCATGCCTGCTGCGACTTGAGCCTGGACATGAGGCGCTCGCCTTTTTTTTTTTTTGTGCTAAAGAAGGAACTTTATATTAGGCATGTTTCATGTCGCCTCGACTGCCAATAGCTGAGGCGCAATTGTTGCACCTCACCGTGCCTGGCGCCTAGGCGCCCCTTTTAAAAGCCTGACTTCACCAATGTCTACAATAATGTCAAACAGAACCAACAAGTGGTAGCTGAGTAGGCCAAGCACTCTACGTCTCAGGAAGTAGAGAGGTCTTGTGTTCGACACCAACCTCCGTTGGCCACCTTCCTTAATTTTACCTGATGCATGTGGATAGGAGGTTTGCAATTGTATGTGCCCCTAGGGATCAGTTCTCGGCTGTCCAGAATCGAGTGTCCCTCGAGCTCAAGGTCAAAGGCTCTTGGGCTAGGCTGGGCAGGAGATACCTGGGTTATATATATATAAAAAATGCCAAACAGGTGCAAATTCATCTTTTGTTTTTTTATCCATCCTCTCATCTCATAGTAACCCACATCATGTGAGTGCACAGCGAGAAAGAGATCTGAGCAAAACATATCCAGCCTGCGTTTACACTATTAAAAGGTAAACATTAATTGACCTATCCACCAATACCATTTTTGCAACTGTGGCCTTTTACGTGTTTGCTTAGATTCCATCCCAAACAATAAGAACCTGTTTATTAGTTTAATAGATAGAGAGTTGAGATCCAATATGAACCCAAAGAACAACAAAAATAAAACAAAATAATATAAAGGTAAAAGATGACCCAAATATCCTTTCTTTCCTCATTATGAGTTGGGTTAGGTTCACCGGTTAATCACCTTAGGGTAACACGGACAGCCGTACAGGACCCCTCTCCAAACCCTACCTGCTTAACTAATTTGGATGGGAATCTCAGCCTAAATCCTTGAATTATATGGTCCAATTAGGGGACATCATACCCATGTAATAATTGGGTTGGACTTGGATGTGCCAAGCCAAACATTGAATTACCGAGTTGGGTAGTGGGCCGAGTTGAAAATTGCATGACCATCTGTAAGTAATAAGATTCTCTAAATATGTTTTCTTTTGTTTTGACCTTGCTTTTAGTTCTTTAGCAATTTTAATTTTCTTGCTGGATATACTATTATATAGTAGTTTTCAAGATGATTTTGTTGGCCTTCATCGTTGTTTACGAGGACTACTTGAGTTTTATTAATGAAAAAGGTCATTACCCAATCATTAAAACTTGAGTTTTATTAATATGTGGTTGAAATAAATGGTTTCTGTCACGCCCCCAAAAGTGAAACCGTCTCGATAGAATCCCAAAAACACCAGCAAAACTCATAAAACTGTCTCTCTGATCACAAAACTGTCACAACTTTGCTTCCAATTTCCTCAACTCTGCTGGAGCCTTGCGGTACACGGCCTTGGATATTAGTGTCGTCCCTGACACAAGCTCAATAGTGAAGTCAATCTTTCTAACTGGCGATAAATCCAGTATCTCCTTCGGAAAGACATCCGGAAATTCACATATCATAGGTATATCATAACCTTCACACCCACTTCGAATCAACCTGTCTGCTTGCAAAGCTAAAATGACTCTGGTACATAGGCTTCTTTTGTCCCACAAACTCAACATCGATCACCTGCAACTATACGAATCTCAATCCAACTCCAGAAGCATCATAAAACTGTCAGTAATATCTGTAGTCAATCTCTTCCTCAAAACTAATCTCACACTTGTCTAACCACACAAAAGTACAACTTACCTGATCAACTCTGCCAACGAATCTGCACTCGAATAAAACCCTGAACAATCATCTACTGAAGCCTGCTAATCTGAGAAAACTCTGAATCTCTGACACTGACATGGAACTGAACATAGAGAGCAACTCTAAACTTCAACGAGATCTACTACAAAACCCTCTTCAGCGAACTGGAAAAGTCTCAAGACGGTTGCAACTCCTCGAACAAACCTAAGAAAGAAACTAACTAAATCTAAGAAACTCCTATTCTAGCACAACTGTGGTACTGAAACCACAAACAGTGAGTAATGAGACATTAAATTATCTCCCAACTAACAAGGAATTTGGTCCCCAAATTCATTTCTATAAGAGAAATTACTAAACACATGTTGTACTAACAAACAATACTATAGGATCCATACATACATAGTATAGATGCCAACTACCGAATTGAATTTCTCACGCGTCCTCTTGTTTCTAGTAGATTTTATTTCTAAAAATGTGCCCGCTCTGATACCAACTTGACTTGTCACGCCCCCAAAAGTGAAACCGGGGTTATGCGTGAGATTAGGGCCAATTAAAGTTTTTCCAACATTAATCAAATGCAACATGGCCCAATCATGTCCCATAGGATCGAAATCCGCGGTGAGGTATAAATCTTTCCTCGGTAAAACACAACGGAACATCATATTAAACAAATGGTACGATATAACATTTCAGAGTATGCACATCTTTCTTTTCTATAGTTTAAGTTTAGCAAAAGATAACAAAAGTATATTAATTAATGGCTTCTATCAAAACCTAAGCCAAAAGAGAATAAATACGAACTAACCAAAGTATGAAGGCACTCGTGTGCTGGTCACGACAACAATACCATCGACACACAACTCGTACTCACCATCAGGCTAAACTGCCTGAAGCGACGCCTCCACTTTCCCAAAGGAAAATATACCCGATACCTATGCACCAAGTGCAGCATCAGACATGACGGTCGACGGGCAGATATAAATATAAAACAACAATAGATATGCAAAACGAATCGGAATAAAAGATAGACAAGATCATAAGAGATGCATGGCATTCTAATCGTAAGAAATGCATAGCATTCAAATCATAAACAGACTAACAAAATAGGCATCCACATATGCTAATTACCACGGGATAGTGTCATTGCCCTCCCTTACTCACATCGAGTCGTGGTGGAGATATCAGTAAATTGGGATCAAAACCCGGTGTTCGGTAACAATAACAATAACAATCATCTCTTGGCTCATGCGGCTCGGTCCCCAAGGGCTCTGGCCCAATCTTGCCTCAAGGCAATAAAATCAGAGTTCTCACACAGGTGGTGCCCCAGCCGTGTTGAACGTTAGCAGCTGAGTGGTGCCTAACACAGAATCCTAAACAGACAATCAGTGAGGGGCTAGGCTTCTTTGCGCGAATAAGATTCATCAGCAATAGAGAGACTACTTTGCTTCAGATCTAATCAAACTTCAAACAGACTTTAATAGTAGTTCTCTTCAAGCCTTACATATAAAGCCTCCTAGCCTCAACACCACAAACAAACGTCAGAACAAACGGAACAACAAAAGGGATCCTAAGTTCATCATCTAAGTTCTCAATGTGATCCCCAACCAAAGTAAAGCAACCAGAGCTAATGAACATGTTCATTACATGTTGACAGTACCCGACGGTATAATTCGGAATCAAGAGCGATAAACAATCCAATCCTAAGTCAATTGTTATTTCCGAAGTATCGTACAACCCTACTCAGTCAACGAAAGGAATTAGGGTTTGCAATACCCAAACAGACAATCTTCGTGCATAGATATAAAGGGAGGTATCCCGTTGTCCCATACCGTTCAAGATTGAGATAGATTGAATCCCGATACAACCGGAATCACTGTGAGAAAACGTCGGCTCAAAACATTCTCACGCATAATCAAATGAGTCATCAAAAGAGGTAGCCAAGGTCCCACCTAAGTCCATCCAATTCTAAGTCAAAGAGGCCATTAAGAAAGAACCCCAGTTCATCTCGTCGACCTCCTTCATCGCCGGTCGACAGGATGTCGACCAAGTACACAGTCAGAGTTGAAACAGAAATGGGAATTGGCTAAGTCAGTGTTGCCGATTGACAAGGTGACCCCACTCGGTCAACCGCGTGGCTTCAGAAACAGAATCAAGCTTCTGTAACCGAACTGAGTTGGGGAAAAACTCCCTTTTTCATCCACACCTACAGACAAACACAATAATAGGGCCTAGCCCTCTCCACATACATCCACACCCCCTCTCATCAAGTCCATTCAAAACAATATCCATCCCATTCAATCTAACCATCCAATTAAGAATCCATTTCATTAGCCATATAGATCCAATTATCATGTTTTCCAAAGTCAAAGACATACATGGTCCTCTAAATCATCATCAATCATCAAATCAAAGGAGACACAAACGTATCCACGCATATATATATATATACTTGCTTTCAGTTGAAAATGCCCATAGCCACAAATCCTAGTTCCATAGACCAACAAACCAAACCTAAGGGATAATAGCAAAATAAAACTAAATTAAAATATAAACCAAAAGAAAGGGAAGCTTTAAGCTATCTAACACACTACTATACCCAAAGTACAATAACCCAACTTAAGGGGCAGAAGAGCTTACCAAACAGTGAAGGGAATGGAGTGGTGGCTTGCAAATTGGGGATGAGAAGCTCGCGAGGTCCACGCGGAGATGGTGATCATCAGAGGTTGTGGGGCCCACTGATTAGTGGTGATGGAGGGTCTTGGTGGTCCATCGGATGCAAGAAGGAATGAAGAAAGAAATAAAGAACGGAGAAAGAAAGAGAGAGAAAGAATTTGAGAAAGAGTGTGTGAAATGGTGAGATGGGTGGGAGTGGGGTACATCACGTTGGCAGGTAGTGAGAGAGAGAAACAGAGAAGGGGAAATGGGGGAAATAGAGAGAGAGAGAGGTGGGTTTGGCCGTGGCTGGTGATGGCACAGGTGGGTCGCCGACGGCGACGGTGAAGTTCCAGGACGGTGGGGCAGTGAGTGTTTGGGAAGGGAGAGATGAGTGCGGGAAATGAGAGAGTGGAGATGAGATGAGAGAGTGGAGAAGAGAGAGGAGAAGGAGAGCTTGGTGGTGGTGGTGATCGTCGGCGTGCTCAGAGTCCGGCGGCAGCGACGCAGTGAGGAGATGGAGAACGAGAGAGAGAAATGAGGGAGAAGGGGGCTGCTGCTGTTGTGAAGTGGAATGAAGGGGAAGGGGTCTCTCCATCGTGACCTAAAAAGGGAAATGGGGAAAGTGAGATGGGTGGGGGATTTGCACTAGGGTTAAGGAGTGGAGTCCGATGGGAGTGAGATGATGAGGTGGGGTTCACATGGGATTAGATTAGGTGGGGTGGGGTTTGACTTTTGGAAACTAATAAAAGAAGTTTAGGTGGGTTCAGGTAGGGTCAGGTTTTGGGTCGGGTTTGAAGGTCCGGATCGGGATGCAATAGAAGGACAAGGTCCGAGAAATTAGGTAATCCACTTGATGGTGCCAAAATCTCAAAAAGCGGAAAATACTAAAAAGCCTTTGGAACTTTTCGAAAATTACGACACACACCCCTATTGTACCTAAACAGGCTCGGATCTCAACCCAACTTCACACGCGCAATCCTAATGATTAATTGGACCTGTTTGGCCTATAAACGAGCTTAATCATCTAAAAGCACAATTAACTAAGCTAATTAATCTTGGAATTTCGGGATGTTACAGTTTCTCAACAGAAGTTTAAATTGCTTGTGTCTGGAGTATATGCTAGATGCACTTGGTTCATATAATGAGGTTGACTACAAGCTATAGAGATGGAGATCTGATTGGAGATCAGAAGTGACTATGGATCTTTTGCCTTGTCTCGTGAGGTGTTGCGAACTTTTTTATGTCATTTCTAGTGGCATCGCTCTTGGTGTTTTTTTTTTTCTTTTTCTTTTTAATCTTTTTTTAGACATGGGTTTTGAGATGTGATGGAGAGGGGAAGAGAGAATGAGATTGAACAAGGAAGAGTTTCAAAAAGAGATGGAGAGATCGGCTATCAGGAATGTCAAAGTGGATATTTTGCCTTCTCTCATAAGGTGTTGCTTGCTTTTTTATGTCATTTCCTTGTGGTGGTGCTCCTGGTGGTTTTTTATCTTTTTTTAGACATGGGTTAGTGAGAAAGAGGGACAGAGAGAATAAAATTGAACAAGGAAGAGGTTCAAAAAGAGATGGAGAGATCAGCTATCAGGAATGTCGAAGTGGATGGTTACTAAGTTTGCTTTATCTGACCAATAAACTATGAATAAATGTAGAAAACTAATTAGATGATTAATGTGTTTTGATTTAACGCGAATCAGAAGCATCTTAGGTAGCGTTTGGTTCGCTGTAATGAAGGTCGGAATGGAATGGTCATTCCAACGGAATGGTCATTACATCGTTTGGTTCCAAGTTGGAATGGTCATTACATCGTTTGGTTCCAAAAAAAGTGGCGTAATGACCATTACCTCCGGAATCCCATTTCCTTATGTAGAGGAATGGCCATTCCATCTAGGATGGGAAGGAATGGCCATTCCATTCATTTCTACTTTTTTTTAGACCAAAATACAATTTTTCACATCTATACATTATTATTATAATAATAAGATTATAAAAGAGAAGAACTTTTGTGGGTACCACCTATATAATAATAATATTATATAAACATTATTATTATAATTATTATTATTATAAGATTATAAAAGAGAAGAACTTGTGTGGGCCCCACCTATATAATAATAATATAATATACATTATTATTATTATTATTATTATTATTATTATTATAAGATTATAAAAGAAAAGAACTTGTGTGGGCCCCACCTATATAATAATAACAATATAATATATACATTATTATTATTATTATTATTATTTATTACTATAAGATTATAAAATAGAAGAACTTGTGTGGGCCCCACCTATATAATAATAATATAATATATACATTAATATTATTATTATAATAAGATTATAGAAGAGAAGAACATATGTGGGCCCCACCTATATAATAATATAATCTATACATTATTATTATTATTATAAGCTTATAAATTAGAAGAACTTGTGTGGGCCCCATCTATATATAATATAATATATTATTATATATTATAAGATTGTAAAATGGGAGAACTTGTGGGGCACCATATATAATAATAATATAAACATTATTATTATTGTTATAAGATTATAAATAGAAGAACTTGTGTGGGCCCCACCTATATAATTTTAATATATACATTATTATTATTATATTATAAAATAAAAGAACTTGTGTGGGCCCCACCTATATAATAATAATATAATCTGTATTATTATTATAAAATTATATAATAGAAGAGCTTGTGTGGGCCCCACGTATGTAATAATAATATAATCTATATATTATTATTATAAGATTATAAAATAGAAGAGCTTGTGTGGGCCCCACCTATATAATAATAATAATATAATCTATATATTATTATTAATAATATAAGATTTTAAAATAGAAGAGCTTGTGTGGGCCCCACCTATATAATAATAATATAATCTATATATTATTATTATTATTATTATAAGATTATAAAATAGAAGAGCTTGTGTGGGGCCCACCTATTTAATAATAATATAATCTATACATTGACTGAGCCAAAGATAAAAATCTAACAAGGGTATTTTGGTCAGTCTTATGTAAATTTTATTCCATTCAAGACTCATTCCAGCGGACCAAACGCACGAACATGAATCTTCATTCCTCAGCATACCAAACGCTGGAATGAAAATGTCTATTCCTGCCTCATTCCATTCCATACTCATTCCAGTCTCCATTCCATTCTCACCTACAACCATTCCAGTGAACCAAACACTACCTTAGATATTTCAATAGAATCGGAATGGCTGACTACTTATTGGTTCTTTTTTTTTCTTTTTTTGAACCTTAAACTAGTTTCTCACATCACTGATTGGACAATAGCAATGTTCTGTATAGTTTTTCTGGGGTAGATGTCTAATACGCATGTCATGATATTATATTGCATGTCTCTATTTTGTTTATTTTTCTTTATCATATTTCATGTTTTCATTGCATCACCTTCTATTGAATACAAACATTTAAGTAGTCAATTTTGGAAATTTCAAAAATTTCTTTCAAATCTCATCCGTGGTTTGATTTTTTTATGGAAAGGTTCTGCAAATGTGTGAAAAAAAAAAAAAACATTGGTGATAGATGCTTTTTCTTTCCTCCTTATTGGTCTTCTTGCTTCATTAACATGTTGTTGTTTATTATGGTCTAAGATCAGGTGGTTGAGCTGGGGGAGACTATTCTTATGTTCTGCTGCAGAAACAAAGAAGGGTCTTTACTTCATCTCAAACCTGGACCAAAATGTTACATGTTGAGGAAGCGGGATTTTTCTGGCGGCCCACATTTTTCTATTGTGGGATGTGTGAATGTAGTAGCTCCCCATCTCATTGTAACCACCCCAGAAACATGCCCCAACACATATTGGATTTCATGTTGCAAGCACCCAACACATTCATATAACCAGATAACACCTCATTTCTCACTTTGAATTATTTTTTTCTCAAAGTTCTTGGATTCTTTGCTTTAATCTTCTTATGAATTTTTTGTTAGGGAGTGAACAAATTGGCTTTGTGTAGATTATATTTGTTTTCTATTTTATCTCTACTCAACAATTGCTTATTTTCTTGGTGACATTTTGCCTTGATATCCTAGTAAAAGATTTGTTCTAAACAGTAGGTTGTTGAAAATTACGCTGGGCAAGGCATCTTTATTTATGATGGGACTAAATGATGGCCTGTTTTGGATGAGTTTTGTATGAGTGCTTGGGACTTGAGCCGGGCAAGGCATCTTTAGTTATGAATGGAAAAAAAATCAAAGTTCACTTCTGATAGTTCAGTTTTATGAATGAATGGAGAGTCCCTTTCATTCTGTAGGAGCTTACTTCATAATATAGATTTTCCCCGCATGTATCACATCTTGTGATGCTTTCTTTTCTTTTTTTCTTTTTTTTATTGGACATCTTGTGACACTTTCAGCTACACATGAATGACTGCTTCTTTTGTAATTGGGATGAAAAAATTGCTACTTGATGGCATTTACCTTATTTTTCACCAATTTTTTGTTACTCTTGTTAACAAATGTGTATTGTTCTAGGAATCCAGATTGGAAGAAACAATTTCAAAAAGAAAAGGATAGGTTCTATTTACCACATCTAAGGGATCTCTGACATCAATCCAAGACCAACGACATTCTCTCTCAAGTGCAGGTGATTTTTTTTATGATGCCCATCTTTCTTTTGTTCTTTGTTATCAGGTGTTGTATTTAACTTGCTACTTTGACTTGATGTCAGTCTCTTCTACAATTTTGTATCACAAACACTGGTCAGTTATTCCTTTCTGTGGGTTTGGTAGGGGACTGCAGGTAGTGACTGGTATCGATGCGCCAGGGGAAAGACAAAATGGCTATGTAAATGTTGATAGGGCACTTTTAAAGGTGAGTCAATTAGGTCCTTAATGTCTGTTTGAATATTATAGATACTTTGAAGTACATATATGGCGGATAGCCCAACGTGCTCATGGTGATATATTTTATTTTATTTTGCTTAAATAGTTGTGTTCATGGTGATATTTGTGTATGGCTTTAAGACTTGCTTAATCAATCTATATGATAAATACTCACATTAGATACACTACTAGAGAAATGGTTATTGGCGCTGGGAAGAAGCGTGCGACCGCTTAAACGTATTATTAGCGACCGCCAGCAGCGGTCGCTAACCCAAAACCCACTTTTTCTTTCGTTTTTCGTTCCCACTTTTTTCCCCTCCCGCGCTCTTCGTTTCCCTCTTATCCCTCCGCATGAATCTCATCTCCATCTAGGGCTGTCAATCTGGCCCTTTGACGAGGGGGCCCGGCCCTGCTCGGCCTGCAAAAGCTCTCAAAACGAGGGCTTTTCTTTTTGTCCTAAAGCTCGAGGGTAGGGTAGGGCCCGATTTTGAAAAGCCCGCAACCCTAAGGGTCGAGCTGGGGCTTGACTTAGCCAGCCCGAGGGGGCCCAGCCCGGCCCTTTGTCTATTAATATATAAAATAAATAATATGTATAATATAGAATATATATAGAGAGAGAGATTTTTACAAAAGAATATAAAGAACTCCTCTAATTAGCAATTAATGATAGAGACTTAATATTTTATCAAACAATAATAACCAAGGCTTAGAAAGAATTTTAATGGATATCCCCATAGATCCCAATATTACCACCTATATTTAATTCTATGTTATCATTTGAATAATATATTTGATTCTATGTTTACCCAACACGGACATATTCTTCAATGAAAAGGGAATTCAAGTTGTCATTCATCATATTGATTTTCACCAATGTAAACTATTGAAGGTTGGGAGTTTAGATAGATGATCATTAACATTATCATTAGGTGAGGTTGAGTTTCAACCACTAGCCATTGATCGATGCCAATTTCTTTCTATACCCTTACTTTTATGACTGTTGTTGTTTCATTCATGTGGACTCCACATCCGGAGTTAAAAGTTTGTAAGTCATGAATCAAATCATCTTTGTCATTCATCTTCGGCATTCAAAGTTTAATTGTTTTGTTATAAAATCCAATGGTGATTTTTCAAAGAATTACAAATTAGGGTTAATGCTAACTCAAGAGTGGTCTAATGTTTATTTGAACCACATATACAAATAATTTATTTGGAATAAGTCTAATGCCTATTTGAAATAAATCTAATTGAATCAGACATGACTTGCCAAACATGTTCTCATGGTTCACGTTATTGCTTTATAAAAATATATAGAACATGAACTAGTAAAAAAGGCAACAACTAGCAAAATTTCAGTTGCGACAATCTTAATAATAGCCTAAAAACAAACAAAACCGAGCATATTATTTAAACTATGTAACTACTGCTAGTGTGTTAAGGTATTTAAAAGTGTATTTCCCAGTTTCATGTCACAATACTATCACATTACCTTATTTTATTTAATCCTAATTAATACCTTTGTAAAATGATGAAGTAACTTGTTTTGTGCATTCTTTTAGAAGTGTTACAAAAAAATTGACTTTTACATTGCCCATCGAATAAAGGTGGGTTAACATTATAGTATAGAAGAATTATTATATATGATAATATTAAAAGAATAACTATTTCTTTCGGTCCTGGCCCGACCCTAGCCCGGCCCTGACCCTTGAAGGTAGGATAAGAGCTTCGATATTGTAGGCCCGTCGTGGGCTTCGAGGGCTTACCCGGGCTCGGCCCTTTGACAGCCCTATCTCCATCGTCTCTCAATCTCATCTCTTGTCGGATTCACTCCTCCTCCGGCGACGGCCGGGATACAGCGGCGGCGCGGATGTCCCTTCTCCGGTTCTTCCTCTTCTTCTTCTGGTTATGCCATGTTTCTCAACAGGGACAGTCCCTGCCCCTTCTTCCGGTCTTCTTCTTATTCCGCGGCAAGGAACGGTGGATTCCTCCTCTGGCGATGGCAACGGCGGAAGATCCCAACTCCCTTCGCTGTAGCAAAGGTTCTGGAAAGAAAACCAGAACCTGTGAGGATGGTGGTATAGAGGGACAGCGTGGCCCGGACGTTCTCTGTCTCGACCGGCAACAGAAAAAACGAACTTCTCTGTTCTTCTTCTCCGGATCTCTGATGCGTACCAAATCGAAAATCGAGAACCCAAAGTGGATTCTCTCCGGCTCCGATCTCAGGCAACCAGATGTGGCCCACCGTTTAGAACTCCGGTGTAGACAGAAAATCCCCGGCTTCTCCGATCAACCCTCTGAATCGGGAGGCTTCTATCGTGAGGTTCGATCGCCTGGGGGTTAGGTTCTTCATGTCGAGCGAGGTGAAGATGTCGGTTCATGAATCCGAAGACACGAGGTTAGTTTGCGAGTTTGAGAATCCAAAGAGGGTTCTCTGCATCGCCCCTGGAGAGGTTTGTTTCCTTTCCTTTTGTGTAACATTAATTTCCTTGAATTGCTGCTAGAACAGATTTGATTTCATATCTGAAAATCACACTGATTGAACAGTTCAAGATGATGTTATATTCATCGCTTGGCATGTAGAAAATTAATGTTCACTGTGTAAATTGCAGCCTATTCAACAACAATTGGAGGAATTCATTACTTGGGCCTTGTTTGGATATTTTAGGCAAATGATTGTTGGTTTCCCTTTATAAGCTATCAAGGCTGTATATCTTTCACTACAGTTAAATGTTCATAGATTTGTAGGTGTATTTCAAAATCAGTGATGCAGCCGAATACTCTTTAGACGTTCTAAGGTGTGATGAAGGGAGCAACTGTGTATTTGTGAATAAGTGCCCAAGAGACTAACTGGGGTCCTGGCTACCATTTTGAAGATGTGTTCCGTACTGATATACATCTCTGTCCAGTTAACCACTTTAAGAGATTATTTTATTATTATTTTTTGCTTTGGTAGAACACATTAAGAGAGTTAGTGTAGTCATCTAGTGATTGTGGTCCATTGTATGATGCAAGGCTCAATGTAATATGCCTGCCCCATGACTATATTTTTCTTTGCAGTTTTTTTTTTATTGAACTTATTCTTGTATATCTCTCTCTTCATATTTGGTGTCTATGCTGCTTAACAGAATGGTCTCATATTTGCTGGAGGAGAAAATCACAACGTCACAGCTTAGTGCCAGGTTTGTAAGTTTTTTAGGTTCAAGTTAGGTTTGACAACATAGGAGCAAAGGCGCACAATTAAAGAATATGAATCCACATTGAATTTTTTCCCCTTTCTATGTCATGATCTGTTGCAATGGGAACATCTATAAGGATACAAACATGACCTACTTTGGTTTGAACCCATGCGGCCACCCTCCATCATGGAGGGTATGCTTTATCATTGTGCCAAGCACCAGAAGACGGCCAAAGTTGATTTGACTATTGGTCTAGTTTGGTCAGTAGATCTAGTTTGGTCTAGTTTATATGATTTTCTTATTTATCCTATGTATGGTTGAACAGGAGGATTCCATAGGGGAATGAGATCCAGTATGACCTTCTCAATGCAAGGACCAGGTCAGCATTAAATGAGGCTTGCATTTTTGCATTTTCAAGGTATTTGGTTGGAGACACTCATCCATTCAATTCCTAGGGCTGTCACAATCCTTATGACCTTTTCTTGTTTATTCAGGACATTTGTAATAGGAAAAGCAATCAACAAAATCTGGGAACAATGTTTGCATGTTGGATTCTAGGAAATGGGTGCCTCTTTTCTTGCAATAGTATGTTGACAATCGGAGATTGCTATGGTGTAATATTACAGGTAGGTGTTCAGTTGCTCACCAGTATTTTATTCATATTAGTGCTTATGAGATAGTGAAGGACCCATTTTTTGGTTTTGTGTAGTGGAAAGATTTTTTGCTCTGTTTGGATGCTTCTCAAAGTGGATAAACTCACTGCACACCAATTATTTTCTTTTGCAGAAGTATCACGCAACAAGAGTACTCACTCTTTGCTATCAACCTTTTGCACTTGGGATAATTGCAATTCTAGCATACAGGGAAGCAAAGATTAATACAAGACGTCGCAACTTATTTGGATATACTCTCTTCTTCATAAGTTCATTGTCAGTTCTAATTGTAAGTGCTTTTGTTCAACCTTAAAACATTAGTTTCAGAACCATGTATATGATCAGGTGTATCCTTTTCTAGTGAGAGATTGTCATTGATTATGAATAGTAATGTGTGGGTAATTAATCCTGACACAATGTAATGATTATGATTGTCTATACAACTGCTATCTATTGTAATATGACACAATGCCTGAGTGCTCATCTCCAGTTGGCTTTGGATTGAACATGGTCTGATAATTTCTCTGGATAATGATGTATATCTGCTGATCATGTGATCTTTTAAACGTCTCAATATGAATATGAATTGTTGACTGCTCTCTTTCAGTGCCATTTGTGCATTTTCTTGATAACCACAGGCAAGTAAAGCGAGGCCCGCCCACAAGCTGAATGGCCAGTTCACTCAAAGTGGCATTCTTAAATCTCAAATGCAGTAGGATGCATTTTACTACATGTGACTGGCTGTGTGGAGGAGTGTATTTATATCTATTTTTTGTGTTTTTTAGGGGAAATTTTACAAGTTCCTTGAAATGTGGTTAAGAAAGGAGTTTGCAATGGTTCAAATCATATGTACATTAATGCCCATCTCGTTTCTGGGGTAGGTCGTCCATAAAAGTTTTTCTGTGGCTTTTAGATGTAAGATGTATGCACCCATCCCCACATGTGCCCAGCAACATTCTGTTTTATTCTCATTGAACGTTGTGTTTGCTTACATTCATGGTAATGAACTAAAAGTCTGAAACTCATGCTTTCACATTGAGTAATGCACATCAAGTTGATAGTAGGGAACAACAGTAATGATGTTCTATTTCTTTCTGTCACTGGGTTCTGCCTTAAAGAATTATTACTTATTACTGATTTATTGTATCTATACAGGAAGCAACTTTTGATATAAAGCTTCCTAGGAGAAGTCTGCTTGTACAATTCACTTGTGATGCTTGTGGTGAAAGAACACAATGAACTATAAATAGAGTAGCTATGAACGAGGGACTGTTTTTGTACAGGTACTCTTTATCTGGAGCAAATGAGTTAATGGAGCTAAATGGCAATTGAGTCATCCTTGGTTGTAGTCTTCTCCTTTTCCTGCTTTCCTTTCCTTTGGTCAGTGGACACCTAAATTGTTACTCAGTTGTATATTTGTGGCTGTATTTGTGATAACTTATACTGGTGCATGTGCAACTTTGTTTTATAATCTTTGGTCCTCTTAAAGGTACTTTGTTCAATTTGTCATTTGTTGCCTTGCCTACAAGGTACGGCTTTCTTTCTTTATTTATGAATTGTTGATTTTGGTTAGCAAATGGATGGTTAGGATTTATTTAAATGCTTGAAAGAGTTCTGATGGCGTTAAAACATGTGCTTTACGAAGGGGGTCCGGGGGTATCCCCCGGTGGGGGTCGAGCTGTATCTTTTAAAAAAAAAAAAAACTGATACGTATCTTTTTTTTTTGAAAAAATTAAAACTATTGGCGGTCGCTAATACTTTTTTTAAAAATTTTTGTTGAGTACAATGGCGGTCGCTGATACTTTTATTAAAAAAAATTTATTGAGTATTAGCGACCGCCAATGGCAGTCGCTAATAACCTTTTGTGACGACTTTTTCGCGGCGGCTACTTGGCGGTCACTAAAGAGTATTAGCGATCGCCAGGGGACTTTTAGCGACGACTACTGGCGGCCGCTAAAAGTCATTTTTCTAGTAGTGATATGTATGAAGAAAAGCTCACATCATTCAAATATGTGTATGATATTCGTGGGTTGTGGAGATGAATGGTGTTGTTGCAGGCTATTGTTTGTGAGATAGGAGTTGGGTGTTTGTTTGGTGGGTTTTTGCAAATGCTTGTGAAGGTATTTGAAAGGCTTAGATGAAGTATGTAAAAAGCTCAAGAGCACAACAAGACTTGAATAAATGCAAATGGCAATTGGGTGAAGATGTTACAATCATCTATGCATTGGTTGGTACTTATTTGCTATTTGTAAATTTAGGAATCAAGGGAATCAAATGGTGTCATTTACTGACATTCTTCTTTTTTATTTTCGAGATAGGAGTGCCTGGAGCAGCTTTTGGAGCATAGAGCTGAACAAATTATATGTAACTTGAGCGTGATTTCTTCAGCTATGGAGCAATAGTTTTAAATTTGTGCTTTTTTTTTAGTGTTGGTTTCATTTTCTACAACAATTTTGTTGGGTTGGGTTTATTTTGTACTAGAATGTTCTTTCACTTAATAAAACATAGTATTTGTGACTTTTGATGTAAAATGATAATTGTGATAAATAAAATTAACTTTTCATTGTATTGATGATTGTTGTTGCTGCATCTTAATAAAATGTGAATTATGGCTATGAAGTTGCTAAACCATTTGAAGACTATGTTACAAGATGCATGAAGAAGATTTATTAGGAAGGATCAAATGCAAGTGGCATGTACACAAATGTGCCCGAAATATTTATATGAATATTGATTTAACAGGTGCCTAATAGGTTGGAAAAAATATATAAATGCCTAGGGGAGACTATATAAAAAATTTATATTTGTCATTTTTTTATGATAGGGGGTTTGTTAAATTGGAGATGGTGATTTGGGATATTAGATATGATGGGTGGTGTTAATGAATTTGAGATGGAGATAACCAGTACTTGTATATCATTATTATTTTTTTCCGACGGATTCCTCTCGTATTACTAAATGTGGGTTTAAAGAAATCATCTCTGATTCCTCTGTGCTAGCCAAACACAGTGAATTTACGGTTTGTATAAGCTAAAGATAACAGACTATATTGGTTTGTGTCGCAAATTTCTTCATGGTAATAAATAAATTCTACTTCAAACCTAAACAAATATTAATAGTAAAATGGAGAAAAGGGTTGAAGGAACATATTACTTGTAGCACCGACAAAAGCCAGCAAGAAGTAGAACCCTTATTTTTTAAATTTGTGTTTTTTTTAGGGTTGGTTTCATTTTCTACCAACAATTTTGTTGGGTTGGGTTTATTTTGTACTGAATGTTCTTTCACTTAATAAAACATATTATTTGTGACTTTTGATGTAAAATGATGATTGTGATAAATAAAATTAACTTTTCATTGTATTGGTGATTGTTGTTGCTGCATCTTAATAAAATGTGAATTATGTCTATGAAGTTGCTAAACCATTTGAAGATTATGTTGTTAGTTTATAATTAACATGAACCCTAAGATCGAGAACATCATGATTATCACGTGTAGGATAAATCTTAGATGGATTAAAGATTACCTCCAGACATCCTGATGCAGAGAGCTTTCCGATCCTGCTGTCAGATGTTGATGTTGAGATCCGCCCAAGAAAACTTTAGGGAATAACTTCAGTTTCTCTCTCCTTGCCTATAAGCCTTAATGTGTTGAATTTTTGCGAATGAATCTTTATGATGGAAGAAAGACTCTTTTTTATAGGTGGAGAGAGGACCAATTATATTCCAATTTGGATTCCATTAGTTTTAATCTCAACCGTCCATCAAGGTAGAGTTTGTTATGGAATATATCTCTTTAGGAAACCTTATATGATTAAGAGATAGCATGTATCCTATGAAAACGGGATTCCTATAATGACCACAATTTATGGAAAGGTAAGGACTTGTGGTCTAAGTAAAAGACCTAAAGTAATTTCCTTACAGTCTCCCACTTGGTCAATAGGAAGATCCATTAATGTTTTCATTTTAGGAATCATAAGGCGCGCATTAGATGCTAAACACTTCTTTAGTCGGTTATCATAAGTGTCTTAGCTAATTCGGTTGTGAATGAGAGTCATGGCGTGCACACATTATTTTGCAATATGCTTACTTCCATGTACTACGTCATTTACAACTTGCATAACTAGACCATAATAAGATATTGACGTAATGGTCTCATAATGTCTTTGGTTAAGACTGTTTCTGTTTATTATTCATCCAAACATAAATATGTACACAATGGAAAAACAGAAATGGCAGATGTAGATATGCATTAAGAGCTCAATAAATGTCCAATACAAGTAGAGAAATATAAGGCAGAAAATAATAATCAAGAACTATCTACAAGACCCATGCTTTCAGTATGACCCTGAAAGGTCTTTGGAGGTAGTCCTTTCGTGAATATGTCTGCAGCCATGAAATCTGTACGTATGTACTCTATTACAAATTTCTGTAATCTAACATCTTGCTTCAGTGATAGATATTTAAGGTCCATGTGTTTGGCTCCCTTAGATATCCTGTCATGCTTGGAGAAGAAGGTTGCAGCTTCATTGTCACAGTAAAGAGTTAATGGCTTAGAGATGAAACTCAAAGCTCCAAACTGAGAGATAAAGTTACGCAACCATGTTCCCTGAATTGCAGCCTCATAACATGCCACATACTCAGCCATCATGGTGGATGTGTAAAGTAACTCTGATTTCTGACTTTTCCATGATATTGCACCTCCACATAAAAGATACACATAACCAAGAGTACAAAGTCTGGTGTCAGGACATCCAGCAAAATCTGAATCGGAATAACCAGTCACCTGTAGGTGACTTGATTTTCTGTATGTGAGCATATAATTTCTTATTCCCTTGAGGTATCTCAGTACTTTCTTTGCAGCTTTCCAATGAGCGATTCCTGGGTTGCTTTGAAATCTACCCAGCGTGCCAACAGCATGACTAATGTCAGGTCTTGTACAGACCTGTGCATACATCAGACTCCCTACTAGAGAAGCATAAGGATATTTTTCCATTTCTTTACGTTCCAATTCGTTCTGTGGACACTGCGTAAGATCAAGTTTGTCTCCTTTATGCAGTGGAACAGGACTAGAGGAACATGTCATCATGCCAAATCTCTCTAGAACTTTGTCAATATATGCTTTCTAAGATAACCCCAAAATACCAAGTGACCTGTCACGGAATATTTCTATTCCTATCACATAGGAAGCCTCTCCCATATCTTTCATTTCAAAATTCTTAAAGAGATAATCCTTGTAGCATGTAATAAACCAAGGTCGCTACTAGCCAATAGTATGTCATCAACATACAGAACCAAAATATGAACTTACTCCCACTGATCTTGAGGTATATGCAAGGGTCAACCATGTTTTCTGTGAAATCGAAGGCAGTAATGATTTCATGAAACTTTAGGTACCATTGCCTCGAAGCTTGTTTCAGTCCATATATTGATTTCTTAAGTTTGCAGATCATGTCTTCCTGACCTTCAATTATGAAGCCTTCAGGTTGACGCATGTAGACTTCTTCTTCTAAGTCTCCATTAAGAAAGGCAGTTTTCACATCCATTTGATGTAACTCGAGGTCATAGTGAGCTACTAATGCCATGATAATTCTAAGAGAATCCTTCCTGGACACAGGAAAAAAGGTCTCAGTATCATCAATGCCTTCTTTCTGATTAAAAACTTTGGCAACAAGCCTGGCTTTATGTCGTTCAATATGCCTTTGCAGTCGCGTTTGGTCTTGAAGACCCATTTACAGCCAACTGGTTTGTGTCCTGGAGGCAATTGAACAACTTCCATACTTGATTTTCATCCATAGATTTTAATTCATTCGTCATGGTATCAATCCATTTACTAGAATTAACATCCTTAATGGCTTGTGAATAAGAAACCGGGTCTTTAATTGTCCCTTCTGCAGATTCTACTTGGTAAAGCATGTAATCATCGGAAATAGCTGATCTCCTTTGTCTTTGAGACCTTCTTAATGCTGGTTCCTCTGGTGCTTCATCCATATGTTCATTGGTGACAATCTCATGATGGAATTGTTGATCATTGATTGGGTTTTCCTCATTGTTAAATGATTCAACAACGGGATGATTTCCAACATCTTTCGGAATAGAGGGTAAAGGGATAGGTACCCTTATTTCCTGAATGATCACATCTTGAGTTTTATTACTCCCACTGATTTCGCCATTCTCAAAGAATCTAGCATTACCGGTTTCAACAATTCTCGTACTATGATAATTAGGGCAGTAAATCCTAAATCCTTTGGACTTTTCTGGGTAACCTATAAAGTAACCACTGATCGTTTTAAGGTCCAATTTCTTTTCATGTGGATTGTAGACTCTAGCCTCAGCTGGACAACCCCAAATTTGGAGATGTCTTAAACTAGGTTTCCATCATTTCCACAGTTCAAATGGTGTTTTTGGAACTGCCTTACTGGGAACCCTGTTCAAGATATAAACAGCTGTGCGTAGAGCATCCATCCACAAGGATATAGGTAAGTTAGCATGACTCATCATGGATCTAACCATTTTCATATATGTACGATTTCGCCTTTCAGCTACACCATTCTGCCATGGAGAACCAGGCGTTGTGTATTGGGCAACAATTCTAAGCTTTTGGAGAAGTTTTGCAAAAGGTCCAGGATGTTGTCCTGTTTCGTCATACCTACCATAAAATTCACCACCTCTATCTGACCTTATGATTTTCACTTTTTTATCTAGTTGCCTTTCGACTTCAGTAATGAACACTTGTACATCATTTACAGATTGAGATTTGTCATGCAACAAGTATAAATAACAATAACGTGAGTAATCATCAATAAAGGTAATGAAGTACTTTTCTCCCCCAAAGGTTGGAACATCAAAGGGTCCGCAAATGTCTGTATGAATTATTTCAAGAAGCTGAGTACTTCTTGTGGCTCCTTTCTTTGTGTGTTTTGTTGATTTACCTTTAATACAATCCACACATGCCTTAATATTAGTAAAATCTAGATCCGGAAGGACACCATCTTTTACTAAACGTTTGATTCTTTCACTGGATATGTGACCCAGTCTTTTATGCCACAAGAAATAAGAGTCATTTTTTGATGACTTTCGTTTGGTTTCCTTAGAATGCAGGGTAAGATGGGTTTCAGCAATTTGATTATTAAGATGAAACTTGTATAGCCCATCAAATAAAATTCCAGAACCAATGCGATTAGAATTTTTATGTAAACTGAAAGTACCATTTCCTAATTCAAACGAGTAACCATCCTTATCAAGTGCGCTTACAGAAACCAAATTACGGGAAATAGACGGAACATAAAGAGTTTGACATAAGTCTAACTGATAACCGCTATCTAAAACAAGACGAAAAATGCCAATGGCTTCAACTGGAGCTTTGTCTTTGTTGCCCATAAAAAGGAAGTTTTCACTTGGGTTTATGGTTTGGATCGTAAGGAATCCCTGCATTGAATTGGAAACATGAACATTAGCACCAGTGTCGATCCACCAAGTATCAGAAGAGACATAAGTAAGATGTGATTCGAAATAACTTACGAAACCCAGAGGGTTACCTTTCTTTTCGAACCATTCTTTACGTTTAATGCAGTCTGCCTGAAAATGTCCAGGTTTCTTGCAAAATTTGCATAAGTTTTCCTTCTTTTTCTTCTTGGGGTTCTGACTGGCCTCATTAGATTTGGGTGGTGCCCTTTTCTGGCCTGAATTTTTCTTTTTCCCAGCTTTGTTTCCAGCTCCTTGAACGAGATGAGCTACTTTAATACCTTGTTGATTCAGCCTGGCCTCCTCTTGAACCAGTTTGTTGGCCAATTCATTCACTGTCCACTTTTTCGTAATAGTGTTGTAGTGAATTTGAAAAGGCCCGTACTGAGGAGGTAAATTGTTTAGGATAAATTGGACGAGAAAAGCCTCATCCACGGATAGTCCCAAATTCTTTAGTTTAGCAGCAAGGTTGGTCATCTCAATGACATGCTGATGCATTGAGCGAGTGCCATCAAACTTCATGGTTGTAAGATCTGCCATTAGTTTCCCAGCAAGGGATTTGTCTGCAGTCTTAAACCTATCTTCAATGGCTTTCATAAAGTCCTTAGCATTCTCAGGTGTAGAAAGGGATGTTTTGATGTTAGCATCAATAGTCATTCGCAAAAACATAGTGCTTAGTCTGTCAGACCTCTCCCAAGCATTAAAGAGGGTCTTTTCCTCAGCGTTACTTGTGGCAGTGAGTGGAGCCGGCTTATCTTTACGAAGAGCCATATCCAGTTCAAGTACCCCAATGTGAACTCAACTTGCTCTTTCCATTCGGAGAAGTTAGTTCCATTGAGTTTAGTGACGGAGGTAGCATGCGAATTCAGATTAATGGGTACAATAACTGCAATAGAGATATAACAAGAAGGCTTTAATTAAAATAAGACAACACATGCATAATATATGAATATATATGACAAAAAGAAATTTGGGTGCTCCTGTGGGTAGTCACCATAAATTTCTACACATTATACCATCTAAGGTCATCATATTCAAGGTGGTGTAAATGAGTGATGTTACTTTTAATTAGAACAAGTAAGATATCTGTGGATATCTTTGGTCCATGTATGAACAAACACTCCTTAATTATTATTCAAACGTATGATTATAATCCGCCTGTGGGCGACTAAATTCTTCATGCGCTTGAACAATGGGAAAAGTAAACATTATGATGGTAGTATTAAGGCCAAATATCAGTATTTAATTGTTAGGGTCACTGTGGTGAGACCTAACCTTAAGCATGCAACTTTGGTGATCAAAATTAGCTTAATATGAATAAAATTTATATATTGCATGTGGACATAATTGATCATTCGTTATATGAAACATACTGATAAAGATGGCCGAGCCTCGGAGGGCAGTCCTCCGGCTTTTTTTTTTTTTTTTTAACTGTTCATAGTGGGGATTTTTGTCTGCGGCTTAGTGAACATTCAGATGTGTGCCATCAATGCCATTCACAGTTTCTTTTACTCTGATGGGGCATGTCGCACATCCCAACACACATTGGTATCACAGTTACAAGCCACAAAACAATTATTATTCTTAGGTGGTCTGGATTTCAAATGAGGGTCCACTAATGGATTTTTAGGAATGACTCCATAAGTTCTCCCTGGCGTGGTTATGGAAGAAGGTCATGAAGATCCCACAGGAAACTTTCCTTTTCTTTGTAAAAAAAAGAAAAAAAGAAAAAAGAAAAGAAAAAAAAACATGAAGCAGCAGAATAAAAGCCATTCACACCATCATTGACTTAAATTTGATGGCCACTAAATTTCCAATTGATGATTGGCTTTATGTAATCCAGATATGATATTGGCTCCCACTGACCGACCAGAGAGAAGTGTGCCTCGTTAAGGTTATCATTATCAGACCGATTGTGGCTCCCACTGATGACTTCAAAGCCACCATTCTTTACAACCCATTCATGACGTGCTTTTATCATGTAAAAGCCATGGCCCCATGTTCTCCTCCACTTTTATTACCATCCAGTGTGTGACAACCACTATTAAATTAAATTAAGGGCCCACGGAATTGAAGTGTTATAATGATCCATTCTAGATCTCCAGACTCTCCATATCCAAGTATTTCAGATCCTCTACAACAAGCCACATGAAGCAGCCGATGAAAATAAAAGCTATTGACACGATCATGGTCGTCAATTTGATGGCCACTAATTGTACGGACGATAATGAATGGACCACAAATTGTACGGATCTAATTTTGCCGATTATGGCAATGCAAAATTATCCTAATTAATGGACGATCATGTGTTCTCCAATAACATGCTCTGATACCACATGTTAGTTTATAATTAACATGAACCCTAAGATCGAGAACATCATGATTATCACAGTGTAGGATAAATCTTAGATGGATTAAAGATTACCTCCAGACATCCTGATGCAGAGAGCTTTCCGATCCTGCTGTCAGATGTTGATGTTTGAGATCCGCCCAAGAAAACTTTAGGGAATAACTTCAGTTTCTCTCTCCTTGCCTATAAGCCTTAATGTGTTGAATTTTTTTGCGAATGAATCTTTATGATGGAAGAAAGACTCTTTTTTATAGTGGAGAGAGGACCCAATTATATTCCAATTTGGATTCCATTAGTTTTAATCTCAACCGTCCATCAAGTAGAGTTTGTTATGGAATATATCTCTTTAGGAAACCTTATATGATTAGAAGATAGCATGTATCCTATGAAAACGGGATTTCCTAATAATGACACAGTTTAGGGAAAGGTAAGGACTTGTGGTCTAAGTAAAAGACCTAAAGTAATTTCCTTACATATGTTACCAGATGAATGAAGAAGATTTATTGGGAAGGATCAAATGCAAGTGGTCTGTACACAAATGTGCCCGAAATATTTATATGAATATTGCTTTAACAGGTGCCTAATAGGTTGGAAAAAACATATAAATGCCACCCATCAAGGGGAGACTATATCAAAAATTTATATTTGTCATTTTTATGATAGGGGGTGTGTTAAATTGGAGATGGTAATTTGGGATATAAGATATGAGGTGGTGTTAATGAATTTGAGATGGAGATAACCAGTACTTGTATATCATTATTATTATTTTTTTCTGACGGATTCCTCTCGTGTTATCAAATGTGGGTTTAAAGAATCATCTCTAATTCCTCTGTGCTAGCCAAACACAGTGAATTTACGGTTTGTATAAGCTAAAGATAACAGACTATATTGGTTGTATCACAAATTTCTTCATGGTAATAAATAAATTCTACTTCAAACCTAAACAAATATTAATAGTAAAATGGAGAAAAGGGTTGAAGGAGAGATTACCTGTAGCACCGACAAAAGCCAGCAAGAAGTAGAACCCAAAGAAAGCGAGCTTTGGGGCTGATCTAGATTTGGTGATGAAGTACAAGAGCCCAGGTAGGGAAGAAGGGAATCTGCAAATTTTTGTGATGCTATGCTCTGAGAGTCTATGGTGGGTGCCCAAGGGTCTACTGGTAAAATGCCACAAACACCAAAACTGCCACTACAAGGTGGGGAGCATGGCCTGTTAAATCTTCTGCTTCTGCCTCTACAGGAGGAGTTGAAACCTTCACCTATTCTGGGTAGGTTTCTTGAAAGATCTTGTGGGTGTGGGTTGCCAAGAAACTGATAAGATAAGAGAGGGACATGGGTGTGGGTTTCTTGAAAGATCTTTATAAGTAATTGATTTATTTTAAATTTTTTTTTTTTTAATATTACTATTTCGAGTCTCCGCATTGCATTGATTTTATCCAAGTCGATTTTTTTGTATTGGATGAGTCGAGTTCGAGGCACGAGTTCTCCAACCTTGGTTTTTAATGTGTTTGATTGAAAGGATTTTCTTTCATTCATTTCTCTTCTGAGTTACTCACCGTCTATTCCATCCTCTTTATTTAAAATCTTTTATTTATTTTTTCTTACTTTACCCCACCCCACACACACACAATAATAATAATAATAATAATAATAATAATAAAACTTGCTGCTCATTTTATAACAACTCATTCCTCTTTTAACTTTATTAATAATGTGACACTTATTCCACCCTTACTCTATCCCTCTTACAAACAAACATGAATGCATCCCAACAGGTAGGGCTCTGGTTTGGGCCTTTGTAAGCCTGGAATGTATGGTTTGGGTTGGGTTCATGGTGACCTCAAACGTGTCTCAACAAACTAACATGGATTGAAATACTGTTTTATTAATACGAATGTTGGTGATATGATTCAGACATGGAGTTAGGGTAGGTTATAATGTGCTGCTAGCACCTGCCACAATCACTATAATGGCTTATTCACATATCTATATAGTACTACTATGTTATTTATCAGTATAAAACTATAAATTTTGTATGGTGTTATGGGCCGCACTGTAATTCCTAGGTGGACCCACAATGCCATTTTTAAAAAGGGTTACCATGTTAACAACAAAAGGTGGGTTCACATGTAATTTCCTATAAAAGTAGATCCCAA